>VDFB02123674.1:0-84044 GCA_007258455.2 Sequoia sempervirens | reverse complement strand
ACCCCTCATTAATGCAACTAGAACTACCCCTAGGGACCTAAAGGTTAGGCACTTTACCACTGGACCAAAGCTAGTTGGTCACCCAAAAATGTGTGCATGCTTCACCCATTGACTCCTCTCAAGAATGCCTACCATCGCACTGAATACTCCACTCTAGATGATTTGGATGATTTGGACTCTTGAGAGTTAGACTGCAATTGAGGAAAAATAACATCTCCTATTCCTATTTGTAGCCCCCAAACCCTATTTTTTCTCATTAACCTAAGTGATCCCCCTACCTAGCCTCTTCCCACTATTTATTTTGCTAGTTTTCTATCAATCAACTTTAATTTTTTACCATATCCACTAGACCTAGCACATCCTTCCTATTGCAATATTGATTAATTTTTTTCTTGGCCAAACTCTCGAGGGGGCATCTTATCTCAATATGTCGATCATTGGGGTATGTTGGGGTAACAAACCACACAAGTTTTCACACCACCATAATTTATTTGAAACAACACCATAAAACACATTTTCTTAGAGAGGGACAAATTTTAGACATAGAAATGTCTAATGCATTTCCATCTTTCAATTTTATCATTTTCTTGTCAATTATTCTATCCATATTGATTAAATATTTTATATTATTTAATTAACTTATCATTTTCCATACAACATTAATTCAAAAAAATCAAATTACTTATTTTGGTCCATTGCAATCAAACAATTTTAAAAAAATATTTAATTAACTAACACTTCCTCTATAATTGAGTAAACTACAATAATTTATTTAATTACCTATTTCCCTTCAAAATAAATATATAAATGAAATTGATATTTTATTTATTACCCAACTATACTTTATGAATTAAATAAATTTAATTAATTAATTCTTTCAATGATTACACCTCATCAATCTAGCTTGTTTACCTATTTTAGCTCCTTCCATATCTTGATTTTTCTTATCCATTGATTCTTCTAATTAATCTCCAAAATTGTTCAAATATCAATTGAAGCATATAAATAAATCCCTTTGTATTCACACATTATCTCCTAGAGCAATCGTTATTAAGAGCTATTATTATCATTATCATTATCTAGAGCAAAGCTATCTTGAGCGCTACTATCTATATCATTATATATCTATTATTTTTGGGCATATCATTATCATTTATAAAATTCATGATATCATACTATCATTGTTCTATCATGGTTATGCTACTTTGAAGAGTAACCCACATATCAAGCCTTCAAGAAAATATCAAAGAAATAATTGAGCAAATCAAGGTCTTTGCTATGGTATAATTGTTTATTATTTCATTCGTGCATAAATCTTAATATTTATTGAGTGATTGTTGAGTGTGAATTTAGCACTTTCGTTGTATTGTTCCTATTTTTCATGATTCACATTTTTATCTAACATCTGTAAATTTTATGATCAGATTTAATGCACAAAAAATTAATTCAAAATCAGACACAATACACAACAGATACCCTTGGAAAATCCTCCTCTTGAGGGAGAAAAACCTAGCAACAATATATCACTTATATATTGAATAATCTCAAAGATGATCTCCTTACAAGAGGCCGATATGAAAGGGCTATATGCAAGCATCAATATTGTGATGCATACAGAAATGGATAGAGACAAATCACTGAACAACTCACAACCTTCAATGATGCCAAACTTAACCTTTGATGAACTTCAATCTGCCTTGTACAGATTTGCGCCAAGTAGAAGGAAATACAAAAATAATAAAATCGATGATGAATGGAATGCAATGGAGGCATATATATACAAAGTTATAGAGGAGACGTGACTCTCCAAATACAACAAGTCAGCCTCATTCAAGAAGACGACCCTCTTGAAAATTGAGCCACTTGAACAAGGTCGGCCTTGTTAAGTAAAACATGCCTATTCATTTATTATTTATTCCTTTAACAAATAGTGGTGTCTCTATAAAAATCATGCCCCTTGAGACTCAAATAAATTAAATAGCATAAGGCTATTATTTAATTTATTATCAACAAGATCACTAGAAGATTATTCCAGACATTGTATGTAACATCAACACTCCCTCTCAGCTAGGGAGTAAACTTCTAGCTACACAAAACATATCACCTCAACATGATGTCTATCACTATGGCTACAACCATTAGTGAAAATAAGAATATCACCTCATCGTGATATTAGATATCGCCTCAACATGATATCAACCATAATGGCTACAACCATACTATGGTGTGTACAAGTGCTCATCACTTGCGTGATGTTGTCACCTCAACATGACTTTCACCATAGCTCTCCTAGAGGGTGAAACACAAATTTACAAAATATGTCATGGAGTCTCACACATGACATCCACCATGACTCAACTCGAGGGTGGAAACAAGGACTTTCTCAAATCTCAAAGAGAAATGCATTAACAAGGGCTTGCACCTTCAAATTCCTCTCTCGAGGAGGAAAATGCATTAACAAGGGATTTCACCTTGAACTTCTCTCACGAAGAATATTAAATAGGAGCAGCTCACTGAGACTCTTTCTCAGTCAAAGTTGGTTCCCACCATACCCAAGCTTATCTGAAACGCAATTTATCCTGGAGGCTTGGTGAAATATCTGTCGTCAGCTCATCGGTGTTGATGTACCCCTAACATTACTTGCTTGCTGCACCATATCTCTAATGTAGTGGTACTTGATCTCAACGTGCTTGGTTCTGTCATGGAACACAGGATTGATAGAAAGCTTCACACAAACTCTGATTATCACAGTGAATGATAGTAGGCTCCATTGATTGTCCAAAAATCCTACAAGGAGCTTATGAAGCCGCTTCCACTTCGAGTTGCTGCCATACAAGCTGCAATATACTTTGCCTCTATTGTACTCAATGCTGGAGATGACCCTCCTGCACTGGAAATATAGCAGAACCCAAACTGAGGCAACAAACAGAGCTTCTTTTCTGATCTGTGACACACCCTTCCCAATCAGAATCTGTATAACCATGTAACTCCAATTCTGCATATGAAGAATACCTCAACCCATATCCAACTGTGTTGCACAAGTATCTCAGGATATGTTTAGCTGCAACAAGATGTATCTATCTCATATCACACATAAACTAGCTAAGTGCACTCATTGCATAGCAAATATCAGGTCTAGTGTTAACTAGATACATCAAGGACCCAATCAGTTGTATGTACAATGTAGGATCCACCAAGTCTGAACTAGCTGCAACCTCCTTCAATTTATGTAGGTTGGTCTCCATAGGTGTAGACATGGATTTTCAATCCATCATACCAAATCTCTTAAGTATATCAATGGTGTAATTTCCTTGACTTAGAATCATCTCATCTAGTTTCTGCCAGAATTCTAATCCAAGGAAGTAATGCATGAGCCCAAGGTCCTTCATCTCAAATTTTGAAGTCAACTCCTTCTTGCACTCAAGAATTAGGTGATCTTCTCTAGTAAGAATCAAATCATCAACATATAAGACCAATATTAATGCATCACCATTGATTACCTTGAAGTAGAGATTTGAATCAGCATCATTCTTCAAGAAGCCCAAACTTGACAAGTAACGATCAATCCTTTCGTACCAAGCACGAGGAGCCTGCTTAAGACCATACAAGGCTTTCTTTAGCTTGCAAACATGTGAATCCTTCCCATGAACCTCAAATCCATTAGGTTTCTCTATATAAACTTATTCCTCAATCAATCCATTGAGAAAGGTTGTCTTCACGTCCATCAGGTGAATCTTCCATCCTTTAGATGTAGCAATAGCAATGATCATTCTAACAGAACTATAGCGAGCAACGGGAGAAAATGTTTCTTCATAATCAACTCCCTCTTTCTGAGAAAACCCATGAGCCACAAATCTTGCTTTGTACTTTTTGATTCTCCCATCTGCAACATGCTTGATCTTGAAGAGCCATTTAGAAGATAGCACAGACTTGCCCTCGAGTCTAGGAACAGTGTCCCAAACATCATTCTTAAGAATTGATTGATACTCCTCTATCATAGCATCTCTTCAAACCTGATGACTAGATGCTTCCTCAACATAGGTAGGCTCGGATTCTATAATCTGACTCATTAAGGCAACATAACTGGAGAACTTATGTGGCCTTTTACTTTCTCTAAATGTACCTTTAGGAGCTGCAAAGCTTTCAGCCTCTTGCATAGTACACCTGGCCCATAGAGGTCTCTTTCTCCCAATAACAATGTCAATAGGCCCATTACTAGGTTCCAAGGGTTCAGCAAGATCAATATCTTCTTTTGGTTATGAAGTCTCCCTTTGAATATCAGGAGTATGGTCAACTTCCATATCCTGAGGAGACTCTTCATTATTGATCTCCATATGAATGCCCATGGATCTCCTGAATGCAACATCTTCCTCGAAAGTGACATCCCTACTGATCTCGATCAACTTCTGTCCTGAAATGTATATTTTGTAGGCTTTTGATGTCTCACTGTAGCCCAAAAATATTCCCTTCTTGCTAGAAGGCTCCAACTTAGTTCTCTTTTCCTTTGGAACATGAACATAGACAGGACATCCAAAGATCCTCAAATGACTGACTTCAGGCATCTTCCCTGTAAAGGCTTCTTTCGGAGCCATATTCTCCAAGACCTTATGAGGACTTTTGTTCTGTACATATACAACCATCCTAGAAGCTTCTGCCCATAAGAATGTTTGCAAATCTTGATCATGGATCATGGCCTTTGCTGCTTCCACAATCATCCTATTCTTTCTTTCTGCAACACCATTCTGTTGAGGAATATAGGGGACACAGAACTCCCTCTTAATCCTTGCATCAATACAAAAATTCCAAAAACTACCAGAGGTGCATTCTCCACCATTATCAAATTTGAGGACTTTAATTCTTTTACTAGAAATATTTTCTACCAAGGCTTTAAATTCCTTAAACTTATCTAACACTTCCTCAGACTCTTTAGTTTTCAAAAAATAAATCTAAGTCTTCCTAGAGTGATCATCAATAAAAAGAACATAATATAAAAATCCACTCAAAGACGGAACAGACATAGGACCACATAAATCAGAATGAATAAGGTCTAAAACACACATAGATCTATTTTCTTTACTATGAAAAGGGGCTTTTATATTCTTACCCAAAGCACAACCCTTGCAAGTACCTTCATGCTCCTAGTTGAACTTAAGAAGGCCTGACACCATCTTTCCCATGATAGGTAAGGCTCGGAAGTGTAGGTGAGCCAATCTCCGATGCCAAAGATCACATAGACTTGAAGAATCATGAACCAAAGCTTGTAGAGGACGTGTGCAAACCTTGTAAAGGATTTCATGTCTAACTCCAATTACTTGAGCATCCTTGAAGCTAGAGTTCTCCATCCACACTAGAACTTTTCCTTTGGAGAAGGCAACTTGATATCCTTTATCTTCCAAGGCTGAAATAGAAATAATATTGTGCTTGATTCCAGGAACATAAAGAACATTACCCAACTGAAGTGTGATGCCAAAATCCAAATGAAGTGTAGAGGTCCCAATTCCTTTCACATAGTAGCTAGCATCATCTCCAATGATGACTTGCTCAGAAGACTCCTTCTCCACCAAACTTGATAAGTGCTCCTTAAAACCAATGATGTGACATGAAGCACCACTGACGATCAACCAAGTGTTGGTCTCGGTAGGTACACTGCTTGACAATGCTGAGTAGAACAAATATTCACTTGAATCCTTTTGCAAAGAAGCATCATCAACATCCGCAACGGGTACTTGTTGCTTAGGTCTAGTTGGACAATGTTTAGCGAAGTGCCCAAACTTATCACACCTAAAGCATTGAATCTTGGACATGCCTCTCTTCTTCTTGAAGGGAGGTGCGTCATCATTTCCCTTCTCTCAAATCCTCTTGAAGAATCCTTTCCTTCCATCTTTTCCTTTCTTCCTTGAAGCATGGGAGGCAAGAACATGAATTTCTTCATTCTTTGAACTTTGACCAATGCCTCTTACCAACAACCTTGATTCTTCTTGAATGCAATCAGATCTTAGGCGATCAAACTTAGGCAATTTTGATCTTGCATTGATTCGCTAAATGTAAGATTCCCAAGAGAAAGGTAGACCATTGAGAGCGAGCATAGTCAAGTCTTTTTCATCAACCATATGCCCTATTGTCGAGAGTTGATCTCTCAAATCTGCAATCCTCATAAAGTATGCAATAACTGATTCACCTTTCACCATCTTCACATGATGTAGTTGTTGCTTTAGTGCAAGTGCTCAGCTGGTATTGTTGATTTCGTACATCTCTTCCAATGTTTTGAACATGTCTCTCATTGTCTTCAACTTAGAGATGATAGGAACAATATGATCCTTGACGGAATCAACCAATATCTTCATTGCTTTAATATCTTTCTTCACCCACTATAACTTCTCTTCTTCCTCCTCAGGTTTAGGAACGTTGGAATCCAAAAACTCACCTAATTAATTTTCACGCAAGGTAAGCGTTATCCTAAATCTCCATGATGTGAAGTTAGATGCTCCCTCGAGTCTATCCTCAATCTTCAAACCATTCACCATCTTGACTAATGTAGAAAATGAACAAAGAAGTATGAAAGAGAGAATAGGGTATCACTGATTAGGAATAAATATGATCATGATCCTCTCAAACCCACTCTAATACCATGTAAATTTTATGATCAGATTTAATGCACAGAAAATTAATTCAAAATCAGACACAGTACATAGAAGATACCTTGGGAAAACCCTCCTCTTGAGGGAGAAAAACCCATCAACAATATATCACTTATATATTGAATAATCTCAAAGATGATCTCCTTACAAGAGGCCGATATGAAAGGCCTATACACAAGCATCAATATTGTGATGCATACATAAACAGATAGAGACAAATCACTAAACAACTCACAACCTTTAATGATTCCAAACTTAACCTTTGATGAACTTCAATCTTCCTTGTACAGATTTGTGCCAAGTAGAAGGAAATACAAAAACAATAAAATCGATGATGAATGGAAAGTAATAGAGGAGACGTGACTCTCCAAATACAAGTCGGCCTCATTCAAGAAGACGTCCCTCTTGAAAATCACACCACTTGAACAACAACCTTGTTAAGTGAAACATGCCTCTTCATTTATTATTTATTCCTTTAACAAATAGTGGTGTCTCTATAAAAATCGTGCCCCTTGAGACTCAAATAAATTAAATAGCATAAGGCTATTATTTAATTTATTATCAATAAGAAGATCGCTGGAAGATTATTCCAGACGTTGTATGTAACATCAACAACATCTACATCTAGGGCTTGTGCCTAAAACAATCTAACATAGTGTTGAAAATAGTTATGAAGGATATTAGGAATGATATATTATTTGGTCATCCTCTCTAATGTACTTGATCTTTTGAGGAGAATGCTTATGTCATATAGTTAAGGAAAATTCTAGATATAGCACATTATTGCTAACTTTCAACCAATGAAGTTTGGCTTTGATTTTAGATCCCTTATAGAGTAGGCATTAACAACCTACATAAAGTGGCACTTATTAGCCACCTAAATTTTTAATGGCATGGGAAAATGTACCACTTTGAGTGAAACAAAGAGTTGGTTGAGTTTTAATAACATAGCTATGTAGATTAATATATTTTTACCAAAAATTGACTAAAAATTATTAAGAAATAGGTGGGTATGTGTAGGATCATAATGGAAAAAATAGGCCCTTAAGCGGCAAAAAATTCAAAAAAATCAAAGTTATGCAACTTGACGTAAAAATTTGAATGAGTTATCTATATTATTTAAAAAATACGTAAGAATAGAATCTGTAGGAAATTGAATGTAGTTTCTAAACTACTAGGTTTATTTAAAAAGAAAAAATCTATTTGGTGAAAATTTGAAATTTCAATGCAGTAGTACTTAAATTTCATGGAAAAACTAAGAAGTAGGTGTCTTTCTGATCACCCTAACCACAATTAAATGATAATATTTTTTTATAAGATTATATATATAAGTAAAGGACTCATGTCCCGATGTGATGCATATTTTTTGTAATTTTTTTCAAAGTAAATAATTATTTTTTATTCAAGGGGTAAACGCTTTTGACCAGAGCTATGAACCGGATACAACCATTCAACAATACCACCCCAATGGGGTTTGAACCTTGCTGGAAAGAACAACAATGCCACCTATAAACCATCACACCATGCCAATACCGACTTCGAAGTAAATAATTAATTATGAATTTTTTATTACAAATTTTAAAAAATATAAAAACTCGTATGTTTGGCCACCTTAACTTGGTCAAAACTTCATGAAATTGATTTTTTTTTCTAATCTTATATTATGTGAAGCATAGAATGTGATGCATGCCTTGGATTCAAAAAATGTGATACCCTTTGAAAGCTATAGATATTTTTCAATCAACCTATCAATCAGGACTTTAGTTGTAATTCAAATAGAAAATGAATAATAATTATTTATTAAATTCAAAGTAAATCATAATTTATATTGATGGAAAGTTGAGAATCTCCTTTAAAAACCCTTTTCATTTCATAAATTTTGGGTAAAAAAAGTTGTTAGCCACATACCCATCATATTGCCACTTGTTTGCCCATCATGATCCTGCACATACCCAGTTAGTACAAATTATTTTGTTGGAAAATCATTCAATCTATCCATAATCATCTTTCAGATTTCACACCATATTTCAAACATGTTAGCTCAATTATGTGTTAAAAATAATTGATTCTTTTTAGGGCCTTAATTTTTTTAGGCCCGCACTAGATCTTGAATTAGAAAGTGATCTAAAAGAACATAATCCAACATTAGTTCACTAGAAGCAAAAAATAATTAACAAAGGAAAAAGTAAGGTTGGGCCAATAACATGGCATGAACAAGCTCCTTAATGAACTTTAAAAACAACTACACAAATGAGACCAAGTGTAACAAATTTTACATGTGTTTTGGTGGACAAAATTAATGTCATAAAATCCCAATCTATTATACATGTAGAAACATGTCTCTCTCTTGATAATTTTCCAATGCATCAAAATATTCTGTTGTTTCTTATATACCATCTTAATCATATTAAAGTCATCATTAAAAACCCATAACATGATTAGAAGGTCATTTGAAATCCACCATCATATAAAATTATTTGTATCCACATCATTGGAGGAATAAATATCAAGATACAGATGCAATCATGGTTTTCCTGATATTGAAAAGGGATTATAAATCTCCATTTGTTTGGTCACAATCGCAGGTACCATTTGACATCAATAAATGTTAACACGCCACAAGTGACAAAGATCATGTTCATGATTACTATTGAAATAATTAGTACCTAACCACATGATGTGGCACATGATTAAAACTAAAAATAAAGAAACCTTGATTTCTATAAGATAATATCTAGAAAAGAAAATATTTTTCAAAAATATTGCACCATGAATTTATGATTTGGTTCTCTCAAAATCCTTACATTCCATGAGATACAATTCATGAGGTAAGAGGATCATGGGATATTTCCTTATATTCTAACCCTTGCAATACAAAAACTCTACTCTTCTCAAAACTATTCTAGTTGTCCTAAGATAAGGCACAAAATTGAATCTACCTTATTTTACAAGAATTTTATCCTTGTTCAACATCCTAGGGAGGGATATAAGACTGTCAACCTCCCTTCAATTGTGGAACAACTTCTCAGGATCAATAAGGAAATAACCCTCAGAGGAAGTGGAATTCTAGAAAACCAGGGTGTAGGGGCCTCTTTGACATACTCACTGGAGGTTTGGTAAGATTTGGTTGAAGTTCAATCGCTTTATTTTCTTTCTCACTTGCCTATGATTGAAAATCTACCCCTATGAGATTTACTAATTTGTTGTTAACGAAAGGGAAAGAGGGACATGTATTTCTATATTTGATGACAAAACCATTGTTGGGATCAAGATTAGAATGATAGTTTTTATATGGGTCCCATTAGAACCCTTTTTATGGTTGTTGATATTAGTCAAACACACTTCTAGTTTTTTTTCCTCAAGCACTAGCTTAGACATTAGCTTAGGCTTGAAGGAAGTTAGAGGCTAGTCTATAATTTTTTTTTTAGATGATTGAAATCAAAATAAAATGTTAAGTAGGTTTATATACCAAAAATTCTATAATGACACATGTCACCTATTTACGTATCAATTATTTCTTGTAAATATTGAGCAAGGTTAATTTCTAAGAAAACTCTATGTTGTGACCTAGCCACATAAAATTCTTTTGGTCAACACATATAACCCCAAGAGATGACACAATCTAGTTGAGGAAGGGACAACATGACAAGGGAAAACTATCATATTTGAGTTAGATAGACACCTTAAGAGTTTGTTAGTTGATCACTATGGAGTCCCTTATTTAGGGAGAGAAAAAAAGTAGTGAGCTACACATGTAGTAGGGACTGTGACATAGGACTATATTTGAATGGTTAGCTTCTACAAAGAAAAAGAGAAAGAATCCTACCATTAAATTCTAGCTACAAATCAACTTAAACCCATGGGGAACTCACACTTGATATTCATCTAGTAGTAGAGAATTCCTTTATATGGCACACAACTAACGGAATAATCAATGAGCATAAATTGTTCAACCTATTAACAAGCACTATTAAAATCAAGCTCTAGACTTAAACATTCAATGGGTTAACGAAGAACATTTTTCATGGAAGGATTTTCACATAAACTTTTGAGATTTTTTTAGTGTCATCATTGCTCACTTCAATTCCTAACACTTCAACATTAAAAATTGAAATAAAATATTTAAGTTCCACAAAAAGCACCATCCTACTTTTTTTATTGGAAAAATGCATATATTAATAATAAAAAATTGTACACAAACATAAGAAGACACTTTCAAGATAAGAATCTTAAAGAAGCCACAAAGGAAAGGATTCAACAACAAAGCAAATCAACAAGAAACATTTGCAAGTGACAAAGAAGCTGCAACTTACAAATTGCACTACATTAGACATCACTTTTCTCCAAGAGTATAAAGAATTTGCTCCTTTGTAACAATTTACATAGATGAGAGAAGAGATCTATGGTGATTCTTAGCAATCGCTGCCAATTGGGACTACACTTGAGCTATTTGTGTCTTGATCTCTAAATTGATGTTGAGTTTTTCTTTCGAGGCTTTAACAAATGTTGACTACTACAAGATAATGTTGGAGAAAAAACCATGCATAATTACTTCCATAGGCTGGAAGTCATTAGAGAAATTTTCTTTTCATTAAATCTTCCAAATATACAATAGAATACATTGACAAAAAGATTGTAAAACCATATTTTGAGACAAATGCAGCCTTATCAATGCTGATTTCCAATTTAACTTTCTATTAAATATAGCAAGGATAAGGGCCATAGATGTTTGCCAAATTTCTTAGGTATACTTGCACATCCAAAAGGCATGCAGTTTAATGGTTTCTAACTTGTGACAAAAAAAACATCTAGAGGAGTGGGTAGGGAGAAAGGTGAGACATTTTTCCACAACAATTTTATAGTTAATAATCTTCCATGCTAGAAATTGAGCTTTAGCTTTAGCTTTGGATTTCCAAACAACGAGGTTCAAACTAAATCACTTACATGAAAAACCTAAAACTATCATAATAAATACAAGAAAGATAATTAAATTTTGCTACTTTATTAATAGGTGGTTTGAAAAAACAAGTAACAAAATCATACAAAGTAAAACCAATTTTATTCATAACTCACCTTCACAAATTTGAGTGCAAAACTATTAATAAAAAATCCATAAGAAAATTTGCTACAACTGAACAACTTGTAGAGAAAATATTGCTTACCAACTCTTCAAATGATTATAGTGGTTTCTCCTCATTGAAATTATGAGATGAAATCACCAATTATATTTGGTTCGAGACATTTCTATACCAATAATAGTGCCACCTCTCAATAGTACCATCACATCCTACTGCCTGTTTATTATATGGGACACATTCGTTGTCAAACCTCTTTTTCAAATAGGTAAGTAGTGCCTTTAATTAATGTCTCAGTCCTTACCCAACCTTACCTTCCGGAGTCCCACTGTCAATTTGTAATAAAGCATTGCCCAGCACATTATTAGCATGGGTTATAACAGCCTTCTCTCATAAATGATTCTCACAACCATGCAAAGAAATTAAGCAATGTTAAATTCATAGGAAAACATCCATAATCCTTTCGATCTTTGCAGACTATTTAATCTCCTTGGCCCTTATTTAATCTGCACTTCAAAAGGCAAGTAATATTAACATTAAAATTCCGAAATAAATCATAGACACTATGGTATTGCTAGTCGCAGAAGAAATTCATAGTTTCAAACTCAATTTTTTATTTATTTAAATTTACCAGCCATTTTTGTGTCAATTACAATGCACCCACTCTTAAAACGCAAAGGGCTACTTGTGTCATTTTCGGTAGATTGAAACCTTGGAATCAGAATGGGATGCGAAGAATCCTGGTCTTTCTCTTAAAATTTCAGCGACTTTTAAAAGCTCCGAAAATTAAAATAAAAAAATTATTTAGTAAATTAAATAATTGTAAAATAATTAAATAAATATATAAGATAATTAATTATTAATATATATCATAAATGTATTTTTGATAAAATATTTTTATAAATGTCTTGAAATATTATTTTAAAATTCTTTAATATTTTTTTTTACAATTATATTAGATTTTTTCAAAATATCAATTTTAAATTATTTACTCTATAACTATTTTATTTATTTAAAAATTATTTTTATTTTTATAGGAGGAAGGGATAAAGTGTAATGGTATAATTTTGTTAAAAAAATGATTAAAGAGCCAACATATTATTTTTAAAAAATTTAAAAAATAAAAATAAAAGAAAACAATGTAAATAAAATTAAATAATTTTGAAATAATACTAAAGTAAAATAAAATAATTCCTAAATAAATATAATAACTTAATATTGATATCTCTTAAGATGCTTATATTATTAATTTAATTAATAGTTATTTATTTAAGAGATTCTATAGTAATTTTAAATTAAAAATTAATATTTTATTTAGTAAAGTAAACATTTTTTAAAGAGTTATTAAACTATTTTTATTTAACTATAAATATATTATCATTTAAGCTTTTCAATTGTTTTTGTGAGGGCACTCCAGCGCTTGATACCACTCTATATTACCTCATTTATGTAAATATTTAATAAAAGAATCTTCCTTAAAACAAAAAAATGAAAAATCATTTAAAAAAAAATAGTTTACCTTGTTTCCTACAAATTTTCCCATAACAGGGAAAGACAAGCTCCTTAGTCAACTATGTTCAAGAAAAATAATTTTTACAATTTTTAAAATGAAATATTTAACATGTTCACTTTGAAAAAAAAAAAAATTATGTTTGAAGAGCAGAATTTTCTATTTTTTAATTGGTTCAAAACCAACTTATTAATAACTAATTAACAAAATAAGTTGAAGAACTTATTGAATAGTATATGTTTTCTATTTTTTAAAATATGTAGTTCTAAAGTAAAATAAAATAACTCTTAAGTAAATAAAATATCTATAAAATACTTCTTAACTCAATCAAAATAACTCCTCAAACAAAAATGAATAAAAATAAAATAAAATTATTAAGTAAATCAAATAATTCTAAATTAACTCTTAATTATATAAAATAAAATAAATTTAACTTTAAAACAGTTCTACAATGACAAGTTGATACAAGATTTTTTTAAGTTTCAAGTATAATTCCTCATGTGTTTGTACTCTTTGAGTGCTGGTTGTCTTTGCTTAGCCAGATTTTTGTCATGGTGTTCCTTTTGGTTGTTATTACAGTCTTTAGGTGTGGCTGTTTGTTGTAACTTCAAAGTAGCTTGTATGTTGGACTGTCTTGTATGCAGCTGTGTTTAGTTTGTTTTTCATCTACAGTCCTATTTTGGACTGTCTTTTATTATTCTTGTAATATTTTTTCCTTCTAGCTTTATTTCAATAAAAAAACTAGTTCTACAATAAAAATAAATTAAGATATTCATCTTTAAAAAAGTCTATTGTACATATTCTTCTCAAAACACTTATTTTCAATCAATTTATTATATATAAAAATAAATAACAAAAAAATAAAATCTCCCATCATATTTAAAAGAGGCTAATTATTTAGCAATGAAATTATAATTTGATTCATACAAAACTTGATAGGGAACAACCAAATTTAGAAGTACGGATAGGTATAGTCTAGTCTATGCATTTACTTGGTCTCAAAGTTTCTTTATTAAACTCTTCTTAGTTTTTTATTAAACAAAGTTGGATTGCACAAAAAAATAGCAATTCAACAAAAAACTGTACAAAATAAAGAAAATTATACATTTTATAACCCAAAATAAGACTTTAACCCAAACACAACAAAATAGCAACTTCCAAAACGAGACTACTTATAACCCAAAAACAACAAAATAGCAACTTCCAAAACGAGACTACTTATAACCCAAAAACAACAAAATAGCAACTTCCAGCCAAACCGAACGAGTCCATCCAAACGCTGTTAAAAAGGTTGACCTTTAAGATATTCCTATCACCACAATGGCCATAGTCCGTAAAATGTCCTTCTAGAACAGACATGGCTTTCATTTTTCTACGGTTGTTAGGTAGCAATTTAGGTAACTTTCTACATTCAATTACGAATTCCCTTACTTTAAAAGACGGCTTTGGTCATACTTATTCACTATTAAAAGCACAGTCAACTTTGTCATACTTATTGACCCTTCAAAGCAGATTCAATTCATCCTATCTTATAAATCTTTGTCCAGGAGGGGCACACACCCCACATCACAGTTTTTTATTCATTACATCTACCCAATTTTATTTGATGGGCAGCTGCTTATCATGCCAAGTAACTCATCCGACCGCCAAGCTCATATTAGATGATGGCGGGCTAAGGGAATATTCGGAGCCTGTGAAAGTAGCAGAGATTTTAAGAGAGAGAGCAGGCTTCTTCGTATCCCATTCTGATTCCATGGATTTTGATGACTATTTAATCTCCCTTCCTGCAGGGCATCAATTGCAAGTGGGTCACCTCTATTTTCTTCTGCCTCAGGAAAAGTTGCAAAACCCCCTGCCCTCCTCAGAAATGGCTGCCTTGGCCGTAAAAGCAGTAACTGCTTTGCGACGAAAGCAGAACAAGAACAACCGCAGAAAGTGCCGGCGTTGTAAAATAACGGCTTAGGTGGAGCATAATATGGACGAGCACCAAATTTTGGAAAGCTTCGATCCTTTGAAGGAATCCCCTTCATTAAATTCCACATTCAGAGGAATGGCCGTTCGGCAATTATAGGGGTCTGCGGAAAATGAAGCTCAGTGCAATTGCGGAAGCCTTTGACGATTACTTAGACTACTGCAAATGGGGAAACTGTTAACTGCCTTGGAATGCATTATGAGGGACAATTGCCCAGGAGATCCCATTTGCAGCCATTAGAATGTGTACTACCCATTCTCTGCCATGATCATTATTCTTGAGCAGATATTTCCTGGTTCTTTTTGGGGGCGCGGTTAGGGTTTTATATCAAACTTAGATATTGGATATTTTAGTTAAAAGATTGAAGGGTTTTTTTTTTCCTTTTATTTTTATTAACTTATTTTTTGGCAAAGTCAATAGGGAAATGATCTATCAAGAGTCTTATTTTCATCCAGATTTAATCTCTGATGAACATATTCAAAACCATTTAATTTTACAAAATAAAAGAATTTTCTCTTAATTTAAATTTATAAAGATTCTCAACAGCTAATTTTAGGAGAATGTCTTTGATGGGCTTCTACACAAGAGTTCCTTTGGGAAAGAGATAAAAGTAACACTTTTTGGGTATTTTAAGATTTATGTGAATTATAATTGAGACACAAAATAAATGGTAAATTTAAAACAATTTTTTTTTTAATTTGATACAATTTCTTCTATGATCACCAACACCATGTTTTTCATGATTTTTTTGAGATTTTATTTGACGTTATTAGTTGTCCTTTTCAATTAAAAAACTTAATTTTTAATAATTTATTTCTTTTAAATTACTTAAAAATAACAATTAAAAATAACAATTTATGAGATATTTCTTGATGAATTGATGTTTTTAATGGAGTAGGAGGGGAATGCTTAATTATTCACATACTCAACCATTTTGAAGACTTTCAAATTTAGACTCGTTTATATAATTTAGTTTGATCAATATTTTGTTGGTTTGTTAAAAAAATATATTTTAAATTTATTATTTGTTAGATAATACATAATTTTAAGAATTTTAAAAATTAAATAGGGTTTTCCATTTTCTTGAGTGTTTTGTGATAAAGTATTTAATAATTATAATATTTTAATATTTTATTGATTAAGAAAAAATGTGTTTATAATTTTTTTTAGAAGTTTTTAAGTTATAATAATGTCTCTTTGTGTAAATATTATAAATGATCTAGATGAGCTTTCTTTAATATGTTATCTTTTTATTCTAAATTTTAAGGATGTTAAGATTACATTATTATTGAGCGAACATTTTGACTTTGAACAATTTGCATTATCGAATATATTATTATAGTATAAATAGTTGATATGAAATGTAATCCAAGTCTAGTATTTGAGTTTTTTAATCACCAATACTCTAATAATATTAAATTTTATGATGGCGCATGCATTTATCATGTATCTATCAATGCATTATTAATGTTAAATAAATACTCTTGAAATTAATTTGCTTCTACTAGATCCATTTTATTTTTATCAAGTGTCAAATGTGCAATTTTGTAATACTCAAAGTCAAGGATTATCATATATCCATCACAAATAATAAAAAAAAGAAGCTTGAAACTTTGAGAAGAAAAAATTCATTTTCTGAAAGAAAAATGAGTAACCTTAATTCATTTTTAATGGATTGCTTCTAAATAGAACCTACAAAGACAACACTATATAAACTCCAACTATACATTTACATCAATTATCAAAACATGCCATTGGAATGTTGATCATGGTGTTCTATCTAAATATGGAGCCATTAAGAGATTCCTCCACTTGTGACATGAAAAACTCATTCCTAGTGGTTGTGCATATTTCCACAGTTTCCTACAAGTTAAAAAAATAGTTACCTTTATACATCACCTTCTTATGAGCATCTCTTTTTTTTAAAAGACAACCTTTTTCTTCCCCATCTCACATTTCCTAAGGTTTGGTGGATTGAATAATATAATATACTTTATTTCATCCTCTTTTGTGTACATTACTATTTAATCTCAAATTATTTTAGGACACGTGTTAATTAAAAATGTTTTTTTTTTTGCAAAAAAACTTATTAATAAAACAAGTTTAATCATGTAAAAACACCTAAACTTAAACTAATAAATTAGGTTAACATTTTATTTAAACACACAATTATTTGTTACTAAGTGAAGATAAAAATGTTGATCAAATGTATTGATTTTTTTGAAAATTTAAATAAAATTAATTAAATCATTCATTTAGTTATAAGAATTGAATAAAATAATTAGAAAAAAGAGAACCTTGTTAGACTGAGCAGTTTATCTATTCACTATACTTAAATGTACTTAGGTTGATGAGGTTAGACAACATCTTGTCTAACAGAATGTGCAACCTTTTAGACCTCTAGATATTACCAAGTTATTTAGTAAACCTCATGTGCTACGTTGTTGAGGTTGGAAGACTTTCCATCTCACCCCAGAGGTCACTCAACACTTGGCATCAAGGTTGATGGCTTGGTTAAAGAGTTTGTTGGTCTGCACACTCCAAGTGATCCTAAGGTTGACACCTATAAGACACTTTTCTACTCATTTGTGCCACATATTGGGGAACTTGTCAATACACCTCATAGGTGGATTGCCTCTTCCTTTCCTATATATGCAAGGTTTTTTACTCATTGTAATCTGGGTAATCTAAATATAATATTTGCATTGTTCACTTGTGCTTGTTTCTTATCTCCATGATCTCCTAATTCTTATATGATATGAAAGCATATGGAGAGATAGTTTCAAACCAAAGGTGGATCAATTTGTTGTATTTAATTTGTTTTATTCCTCTCTCCCTATTAATAATCTACTGGAAAGAGTGAATTGACACCACCCCTGTTTCAAATTTGGCATTTTGGAATATTGGAGAGGCATCCAAATGCATCCCAGATATCTTTGTCATGGAAATTTCCATTAGCAGAGCTTCCAAACTTTAATTATTCCCTTTATTGGTGTTAATTGAGGTGAATTTGTATATCCAACCTCTATGCAAAGAGTTCCCATAGCCATTATCAACCTACATGGAAACTCAAGTTGATCATGCCCATTCATGAGCCACATGTTGATTTTTTAATAGCTCAAAAGGTGGAGTGTGAAGTTGCTTTAAGGCAACTCAAATTGGATTTTCAACAACAACAATTTTTTTATTCATTAATAGAATGTTTTGGGTTTGTGAGGCTGAGATAAGACCGAGAGTGATTTTATGTGTGATTTAAAGCTAAGTAACATGTAAGGAAAGTTTATTTTCTTGCACATTGATTTAAAATAGCTAAGGCTATGTATGTAATATTTTTGTAGCAAATTAGTATGGTATTTTTGAAAGGAAAGTTTGTTGTTAGGTTGAATAGAAGATTAGGTACATTTGTAGTTTTCTCCCCACACTGGGGTTTCTTGGGTACAATTATGTGTTATTGCGTATATGTGATTGACTTGTTATTTTTCCTTTCACTGTTATTAGTTGTTAATTAACCCAGTTGTATTAATTATTTTAAATCAAATAGAGAAATTGTTTTGATTTTACTCTATGAACTTATTGTGCAATTAATCTATAGTTAGGTTATAATAAATTAACATGGTATCAAATCTCTAAATTTTGAATATGAAGCCAAGATTTGTGATGTAGATTTCAAGAAAAAAAATCATAATTTTGTCACCAATTTCTTCTGTGACTATGGCAACCAATTTTCAATATGAAGACAGGCTTGAGGTGCATCTAACTTCTTACAGTGGAAGGTTCAGATTACATCCATTCTCAAGGAGAACATGTTGTGGATCTATTCTAGTATAGAAGTGATACCACCAACAAATGATCATATTTCCCTAGATTCACATGAATTCAAGGAGGCCAAGGCTCAAAGGATTATTCTTGATGGGGTAAAAGATCATCTAATTCCCCATCTATCGAGGAAAGACACTGCTAAGGAGATGTGGAATACGCTCACAAAACTTTATTAGAGTGACTATTAGAGTTGTGAGATGATGCTCCAGGACAAATTGTATAACATCAAGATGTCCTAAGGAGAGAGCATGAAATCTTACTATTGGAGAGACTATTGTTGAAGATGAGTTGGTGTGTATAGCCTTGAATGGTTTCTTGAAGCACTAGGAAGTGTTTGCCAAGTGTGTTTTCAGTAGAGATTTCCTACCTAACTGGGCAAGGCTTTGAGATGATTTTATTCAGGAGGAGATTCATGAAGGTGCTCATCGAGGAGATCAGACAAATAAGGGTCAAGACGAAGAAAATCTTGCTCTTACAAGCAAGGGTAAGAAGAAGTCCAATAAAGAGAAAATGAATGGTTCTTCTTCCAAGAGTGGGAAGAAGAAAGATTTGAGCGAGATAAAATGCTTTTGTTGCCATCAGTTGGGTCACTATGCCAGTTAGTGTCCAAATAAGAAAAATAAGGACAAGCAAGAGAAGCAAGTTGCTACTACAACAAAGGTGGATGAGTTTGCATCATGATTTGAAAATGAGTTTTCTCTCATTGCCTATCTCTCGAGTTCAATTGCCAAAAAGGTATGGTATATTGATAGTGGGGCTTCTTTCCAATGACAAGAGGCAAAGAATGTTTCACCAAGTTGGAGGAGAAGAAGTTGGATTTCTATATTGAGCTAGGAGACACTGCTAAGTACCATGCAACTGGTGTTGGCACGATCAAGTTTCAGAGGGAGTCCGACAAACCTCTGTTGGTGGCTCGAAAGTGTTGTATGTCCTTGGTGTTGGTTATTTTTCTAGTAGAACCTTAAAATCCTCTAAAGGGTAGCCAACCCTTATCCTTAAGAATCTTCAAGGTTAGTGGCCAATGAATGAGAACTTGATATGCAACCTTTTATCCCCTACGCTTTAGGCTTTGTTAAACCTAGGAGGATAATCGCAATAGTATATTTACAAATACTTGTGTGGCAAATCATCAAATACACTGTAAAAAAATGATTCTCCTCTAATTGTTTAAAAGACACTTGATACACTATAAAATTTTATCTAGCCTTCATGGTAGTGTCTAATTCAAACATGAGATATGTACAACATTAAATTTCACACACAAAAAAATTGAGATCGATAAGTAAATTGATTTAAATTTGGGATTTGTTGCTGAATTAATCAACTAAATGTAACATGAATAACACACTTAGATCACTGCCTCATCCTTGGAACATAGTCAATTTCAACACCTATACAACCTAATAATATCTTAACACACAACATCATCTAAGCTTTGACATTACTGCATAACAGTACATCAACATTTTATTCTCCACCACAACTTCTTATTAGAATCCTAGCACTTAATTCACATGAATCTATAGCTTCATTCAAGCATTTATATTAATTCCTTGAATTAATGGGTAAGAATAAAACCACACACCCACTGGAAACAATTGGAGATGAACAAGACAATCATTGATTATATTTATTCATAACTCATAAAAAAAGCACATAGGAGAGAAAATGGTTCACAATTTTCACCATTCTATATTATTTTTCCAGTATTGCTATCAAAAAATACATATGCATTGACAAACTCAAACCCAAGAAAAAACCCTAAAATGCTATGTATTCACCTTATACTATTCACTGTGACTAATTACAAAAAAACCAACCACTCACAATGAATTAGAAAAATGTGCTTAAAGAGAAAAAAACCCTAAATGCACATCAAAAGAAGACACTTGGAAAACATGGGTTCGTTGATGAATAACTACCCACTGCCTGAAGAGAAACCCTATTCTGTACTATGATTCACACTTCTTGCATTCACTTGACCTACAATCTAAAAATATTCTCCACCTTGAAGAGTCATCATTCTTCTTTATTCTACAGTTGAAAAATATCTTTGCTTGTAAAAGATTTCACCTTTTTATCCATTTTCTACCTATTGCATGAAAAAAATGCTCTCCATGGAAAAACTCTTCTCCTACCAAAGAAAAAATCTCATACAATGAATATATTATTCACTTTATAGAATTATCACCCATACTCTTTTACTTTGCACCTCATTAAAATTTTAATGCCCAGCATAATTTTTTTTTACCTTTGTTTTATCACGGCTATGAAAATATTTAACCCATGCTTTAATCTCACTCTGTATTAAAATTTTACATTTTTTAAAAGATGAGGGTTTTAAAACTATATCATTAGGAAAAGATTTTAAATTTTTTAAAACTTTAGAAAATTTATTAGGCCCACCAAGTCTTTCCTTCCAATACCCGTTATCCCACTTCTCTTGATGATGACAACAAAAATTTGCTCGGGCTCATGAGCAAACAAAATTTAAAACATTAAAATAAATTTGTATACCTATCCTCCCTTCTTCCTCGTGCCTATGTGCTAACATCAGCCTTGCTCTTCATAGGCTAGCAAGAAAGTCTTGTTTTTACCTGAATTTTGAGCCAAATAGAATATCCTCAAATGATTTTGATGTGTTTTCAGTGTGGGTGCAAACTGTCCATTTGTGAAGATCTCCCATGCAATGTTGAATTGACCTCTTTTAGCATGTTCAATGGCCACCTTAGCATCAAATTCCTACATTTGAAATAGTGGAATTGAAAAATTCTATATTACAATGTCAAGAACAAGGCTCATCATATGATTTGGAGGTGCTAAGAGTTTTCTCATAATAATGTTCAGTTACAGCCTTGCCAATGTTTGGTTCATAATGGGCTCAAACTATATAAAGCTTGGATGCCATTTGCAAAATGAAATACCCTCAAGCAACTTCTCTAGGCTATACCTAATAGTGCTTTCCACAATAGATTCTTGTATCTGTGTAAAAACTCCCTTTACAACATCAAACTGTTCAATCTAGCTAGCACGGTGGTGAATGCCCCTATAACATCAACATTTCCAAGTTTATGCTCTTGTACTTTGCAACATAGTGCCCAAGCCTTCTTTATGTTGCATCACCACATTCATTGGATGCACCATGGTAAACCCACAAAACTGGTTTACAATTCTAGTGAGGAAGGAAAAGTTGCAAAAAATGCCCCCATGCAAAAAAAAAAAGTATTTTGGGGGTTTGAACGAACATCTGGTTCGAGCGAACCAAAAGGGGGTTCACTAGAAACCCCCTTCAAGTGAACCCAGTAAATATTGGGTCCCACATTTCCCAGGAAAAAAAGAAAAGGAAAGGGTTGTGGAAAGGGGTTTCGCTTGAAGCCCCCTTTTCCCCCCTTCTCCCCCTCTGACACCAAAAAACTCCAAAAATTTTCCCTTTAAAGCTTGAGTTGAGGATGAAAATGGAGACTTCACATAACCAACTGGATGATGGTAGTCCTCGAAACGAGCTATCCAAAAAATATAATTTTAATATTTTTTGGTTTTATTATGTATTTGTTTCTTTAGGTTGATTAAACATAGGTTTTTCATTGAAAATCAAGCTCTTTGTTCTGCACATGTGGAAAAATAGAAGATTATAAAAAAAATTGAAAAATATCAATGCACTAGATATTGAAGTCCTTGATCCAACAAAAAAAAAAGAATTTCGATACATACAAAAAAATTAATGTTGTATATGGTCGGCCTATGTCTAAATTGTAAGTGGTTTTGTACAAATCTAAATTTGAAAAAAATAGAATTTTATCCTTCATGGAAAAAAAGTTATGTTGTATATAGTAAGTGTCACTCCTTAAAAATAGTGTTTACTGAAAAACTATTTTTCAAAGGAGATGGAAAAAAAAGTGCAATATGATTCCAAAAATTTTGAAAAAAATATATTTAAAATCTATAGACAAAATGTCACAAATCACTAGTTTGCATCATCTTCAAATTCCTCATGATTTAGCCGCTAGAAGTGCTCAAAAGTTAAGATTTAGTTAAAGAAAAAAATAGTTCAGTGTCTAGTTTGGCCAAAAATTGTAAACCAGTATTGTGGGATCACCCACCATGTTGTGTTCAAGCAAAATATAATAAAATTTGGGTGTCAACGCCAAAGGAAAAAAATTCATCGAACATCTTTGATACATTTTTTACTACAAGCTTAAACTTTCCCACTGTGAAAAATATGCATTGGATTTACCTTTTCACCGAGCCTCTACACAAAGACGTTCCTTCCAACAATGTCTTATATTGGTATCAAAATCTTCTTTACAATATGAAATCAATCTCCCTTAGCTTGGTCGTGCATATATAGTATTAGCATTTCCTAATACCAATGCCAACATCTTAAAAATATAGCTCTCAAGCCCTTTTAAAATGTACAACCAAATTCTTTGAATTCCTATTCTCATGGTGAAAGGCTACAAAATAACTAGAATCTCCAAGTGGAATACCACATGAGAATGTAGCTTAAACATTTTTTTTACATCGATCCAATTTTTTTTTCCCCATTTCCACAGTAACCAGCCTACCTAAAACTTCTGATAAGTTTTTTCCACCTCAAGTGCATTCCAATAGGTTCTAAGTTGAATTGAATCTCATTCAAAACCATTGCCTTGGTTGTCAAACATTTATGTGCATCCATATACTCAGAAAAACTCAAACAACATTAGTATGTACAAAAGATTTTTTTTCTCTGTAATTGATCTTCTACTTAACTCTCTTTACATGTTTCCAAATTATCAAGAAACTTTGAACAAGGTCAACCCATAAAGAGATTTTCTTTTTTAGTATCAAGCAACTGCTCAAACAAATTAGCAAAGTTAGATAGTGTTACGACTTTAGCCATGTGAATACACATAAAACACCACGTTCATCTAGTTGATGCAAGAGTCCATATCCTTTACGAGAAAAGATTTGTAAATATCTTATACCTCCAAATGTAGAGAACCCCTCTCATCTGCAAGACTCTATGTTTGGTAAGAATTTCTAATATTGCACTCACAAGCTATGAATCATTATTTAAAATATGTGACTCACTTATTATATTCAGATGATTGAGTGATATCCTCAAGAGTTTCTACTACATGATGCATTGAAAACTGGAAGTCATTTGAAACAACCACTGATGGATTCTCATACCCCATTTGACCGTTACAACATTTACCGTTTCAGAACCGTGTAAGGCATGTCGAGTCCCCATGTGGGCCTGACTAAAAAGAAAATTCATTTGGAAAAAAAATTCATCTTCAATTGACCTTGAGGCTACTTCTAAATGCATCTGAGGTGAAAAAATGAACTGGGTTTTCATTAAAATTTGCTTTCAAGCATAATTACAGAGTGATCAAAACTAGTCAAGTGGGCTCTAGAATCACCCTGAAAAACTAGTCAAAAAACCTCTTGAAGTCATGAAAATGCACAGGCATGTAGATATTTTACCCAAAAATATAATGCAACAAATGGATCAGCAAAAAAGATGACGAGGTGTAAGATATTCAATGTCAAAGTGGCTCATACTTTTTTGCAACTGCAGTTGTTCAAAACCAATTAGGGCTCACCAAGTTGCCACTTTGAAAAAACATCAAATCACCTTCTGGGAGGCTACCACTGAAAACATTAAATCATTTAGGTGCATTGAGTATGTGTGCAAGAGGGATTTCCTTTTATCAACATTCTTCATGAGATATTGAGGATCAAACTTGACCTTGAAATAATTCAAGAAATGCAGATGTAAAAACAGAACAAACTGCATTTGCTTTTGATCTTGAAAAAATATAAAATCTGATCATGAGGCTCAGCAACCAGAATAGGAAGCATATGCATTTGGGGGGAATGCAAGGAATCAATCCATTTTTCATGATGATCATCCAGCTATGAAATATTAACTCGAACAAGAGGCCACTTCGTAGAACTGAAACTTCACAAACAACAAAACAATCCTAAAGCCCTCTAGCTTTTCTTTTCAAAACCCTATCAAAACTCATCATGGGAAGCTGAAAAATGACATGCATGTTCACATATGTCAACTAAATATTCCCACAAAGGGGTTTGGTATGAAAGTTAATTGGCTTTGAGTTATGACCCTTCAAAGTAGGTCACTGGGGTAGATTTTTCAAGTACACTTTCGAGTATGCAGATCAATTTTCAACATGGGAACTCAAAATTTGAAAATTTTGAGGCTGCCATCACTTGGCATGACAAATAATTTAATCTGAATTTCTAATTTGGAAGACAAGGGTTACATCATGACCTTTGAGAGGGGAAAAGTCTATATTCATCCGGGTGTGCAAGAAGTTGAGTCCACTTTTTGACCAAAAAGTGGAAGTGTTTTCCCTGATTTTCAGCATTTGATACATTTGACCTTAAAATTTGAAGCACTTAGAGATGGAATCTTCAAAAAAGTCACGAATCATAAAATGTAGTACTCGGAGTCTAGTTTCCAAATATGTAATTTATTTCAATACCCAGATTGTAAAAATTGAGTTTCAATAGGCGTTTCTAAAAACCACTGTTTAAAAGTACCATACCATGAACGTGTACGACATCCATATTTTTACGTAAATTATCATATTTTTCAAAATAATTTTTGGAAAAGATTTGTGACTCACTAAAGCTTGTTTTCGATATTTTTTTGTAATTTTTTATTGAATATTTTTTTTTTCTTTAATTTTTATTAGGCATATTTGTCGTTTTGAAAAATTGTTGTGTACGACACACATAAGATGACCTAAAATTATTATTTTTTTAATTTTTTTTTCAAATTGAAAAGAATTGTCTGAAGTTTGTTCTCGTGCAATCCGTTCATCAAAATGTTATGTTGATCAAAAGTTATTAAAATACTAAAAAAACCTGATAATTCAAGTTTATGGACTAGTTTCATTAGAAATTAGTTGAAAAATAGAAAAAATAATTCAATTGCAAAACAAATTACATGTTAGAATGCATTGTTTGATCTAAAATGGGTTTTCATTTTGTCAGAAAATTTTCAAAATAAGGTCGTCAGCGATATGTCCAAAGTCGATATTTTGCTTTGACATTGTTAGGGCTTTCAATTTGTAGGTCAAACTAGGTTGAAGGCCTGAGTTGAACTTCCAATGCTTTTCCCAAACCAAAACCTTGGCAAAAACCGACCCACGGCCTTAAAACAAAATTCAGAATTTAAAAAATAGGATCTGATTATAAGCAAGGATCGGATTTATTAATAAATGGGATCATTATTATAATGGGGATCCGTTCCGGCGATGTTGGACGTTGGTTGAATGGGGCGAGGGATCCTGTTTACCATAGCGAGATCGCTACTTTTACAGCGGCTCCGGCTATTCAATGTCGGTGAGCGTGATCCAGATTATGGGGCGGGATCCGTATAATAATAGCGGGATCGTTTTATAATCGGATCTATATTAGCGAGGATCCCATTTTATAAGCGGGATCCTGTTTATTTTATTTAAATACACTATAGAAAATTACTGTGAAGTCTGCAACTTCACATGTATGGCGAAGAGTAGTAAAAGTGAATTATTTTTCATAAGTTATTGTATTTATAGGTGGTGAATTTGATTTTTGGTTGATTTTATCAAAGGGAGCATCATCTACACCATTTTTGAAGTGAAATTGTGTTATTTTTGTGCTTGTTTGGAGGAACAAAAGGTTTCAATTTGCAATATGGATTGAATTTTTCAAAGGAAGCATGAAGAAAACAATTTTTAAAGTGGAATTGTGGTAGTTTTCTACTTATTTTGAGGAACACAAGAGGAAGAATTTTGTCGTAATAGGTATTCAACTTCCAATTTGGATTGAATATTTTGAAGTATTTCACTATTAACATTCATTTGTGCTTGAGAATTTTATAATTATGGGAGATAAACTTCGTAATAAGAGAAGAAATACATTGACTCCTCAAGAAGTTGAAGAAAATAGAAAGAACAAAGACAAGAAGAATGAGAATAAATCAATGAACGATGGTGGAACAAGTGCTGGTGAAGATGAAAGCATTGAATGCATAGTTGTAGATGAAACGTACAAGGAGTCAATTTGGAGAATGGTCTCGCAAACAGGATCCTGCTAAAATCTTTGAATGTTTCAAAATCGAGTGCGATTAAATCCACATGTTAGTGAAATGAGTAAGTTGTATGTAGAAGTTTTACAAGATCTTTGGACTTATGATGTTGACATTGACTATATTGAGAGAGATGAAACTTTAATAGAATTTGTTGAAAACAAAAGAAAAAAATATTTTGTTGCAAATAGAAAATCAAAAGCCGTCCATTTTCTTGAAAATGAAAAACCTATATTTTTGCGATGAAAATGAAAATGAAAATGAAAAACCGTTTGTTGATGATGAAAATGAATTAGAAAATGAAAATGAAAACCATTTTGTTGATGAAAATGAAAATGAAAACGTTTTATTGATGTAAGAAATGAAGATATGAAAAATATAAGAAAATGGCGTTTTGGGCAGGCGAAAGCAGAAAATGAAGCCCCATTGTTGATGAAAATGAAGATGAAAATAAGAAAATGAAAATGAAAATGAAAACCGTTTGTTCATGAAAATGAAGATGAAATGTAAATGAAAATGAAGATGAAGATGAAAATCTAGAATGTGATGTTGAATTTAATGAAAATACTAGAGATTGGAGTGGTGTTTTACGATGAAATCTTCTGGTCAAATTTCTTGGAGGAAAATAAAGAACACATGTGAATAGAATATACACAAATTCTTTTATGCATTAAAAAAATTGCATTTCAATGTCAACTAATGATACAATTGATGAGAATGCAAAAAATGAGGAAAATAATGAAAAGGTTAGGCTTTCTTGTTCAACCAAAAAGAAAAGATCAATCATTAAAACATGTTATGTCTACTGTTGTGAGTGCCATTCAATCTATTGGGAAAAATAGTTGATCTAAAGATAAGCATGGCAAGAAGAGCTATAACTACTGCTATAGTTAATAAAACAACTTTGAATAAAAAGAATGGTAAGCAATATTAGTGAAGTTTTAAAATGCATCCTAAAAGAAACATTACTAAGAGTGCTTAAAAAGAAGAGTATAGAAAATGATCTATCAATCAATGTTGGAGTTTCAGTGGATGACTACAGTGCGATATATAAAATTGAATGTTGAAATTAAATCTTTGATTGAAAAATATTGGCATGATAATACTAGGGTTTCATCTAATGCTAGAGATGTTTAAGAATTAAGGGTGGGGTTCAAGTTTCTGATCCTCACCCAAAACACTATTAGATACAACACAAACTGAATTTTATAGAAAATTTTGTAGCGATTCAGTGTTACTTGGTAATATTAAAATAAGTCAAAGGTCTTTTGAAAAATGTAAACCTTGGTATGTAAAATTAATAAGCAACAAATATCTTGTTGTTGTAAAATACATGTTCAATTTCGTTATTTTTATGATGTTTTTCAATATAGACATTGTACCTTGCATTCTAACATGATTATACAGGATTGTGGTATTGATATGCCACCTGAAGCAATAAGAGAGTTTATTTTAGGTTTGTTTTGTGAAAAATATAATGATAAATTATTTTATTTAAGTTCTTGTATTTCTGGACAATGCATTAACTGCAGAAATCTTTCATTTTTAAGAATTTGTTTGCATGAAAGTGTTGATCATGATTTTCCATGATGTAGGTCATGTGGTATGTTTTTCTTAATACATATATTCCCATACAAACCTCTTTCCATGTATTATCAACTCTCCTATATAATAGACACCTTTCTAGATTTAAATTTCATATGATATATATGTACCCAAGTGTTTCCAATTGGAATTGCTATAATTATACTTTTATGGCATTCTAGATATTCAAAATAGTTTTCATAAATCTACCAAATAGACCCATTCTTGACATTGAACCTACATAATTTTAGGTATGTCCAATGAAAGATTAGGGTCTAGGGTTCATAAATTTCAAATGCTTTAGTGTTATGGGTTTAGATTTTTACAGTTTAGGGTCTAGGGTTTAGCAAACTTAGGGTGAAGTTTGGGTGGCCCTTAGCATAATTTAGACTTGCAAGTTAGTGTCAATTGGAATCAATTGTACGTGTTTAGACTTACAATTTGCTAACTAAATTTGCAAACAAACATCAAGATAAACTTTATGAATTTTAACTATTCTTTAACATATTGATTTCTAATCTAATTATAATTTAATTTATTGAAACTAAAGTTTAATATATATTGTTTTTTCCATACAAAGCAAATAAAATTTAAAACATTTAAGCAATGCGAATGATTTTTTTTGAGCTCGAAATTACCTAGTTTTCAAAATCAAAATGATTTGTTCAATTCAATTTAGGGTTTTAATAAAAAAATTGTTCCAATTCAATTTAGGGTTTCAATTTTAAGCAATTAGGGTTTTTCATGCAATTTTTTCTTTTCAATTCAAACTAGGGTTTTCAAATTCAATTTTTTTCGTTTGATTTGAATTCAGGGTTTCAAAAAGCTTGATTTGGATTTGTAAATGCAATGTTTTTATTTCATTTTGATTTCTAGGTTTTGAAATGCAATTTTTTTTGTTTTGTTTCAATTAGGGTTTTCAAAATCTTTTTTTTTGGGTTTAATCTAACAATTTAGGTTTCAAAAGTTAAATTTTGTTTCTAAAACACAATTCAAGGTTCATTTTTTCATTTTTATTAAAAGACATTTAGGTTTCATTGCATTTTTTCATCTATTTTTACAATTATTCAATTCTACTATAATAGTTAAAAAAATGCTTAGAACGTGAAATAATTTTTTTTTAAAATGCTAAATTAACTTATTTTTTTCAAAATTTCAATTCAAAATAGAAAAATGCAAAAAGGTAGCATGTAGGTGGGTACCTATTGCTGATCGTGGGGGTCGCTATCGCCAGTACTCGAGGTCCCGTCCATTGAGCAGTGAAATCTATTTTTTTTAAAAATAAAATATCAATATAAAATGGGATCCCGATTTCTATAAATCGGGATCCCGTTTTCTATAAATCGGGATCCCGTTTTCTATAAATCGGGATCCCGTTTTCTATAAATCGGGATCCCGTTTTCTATAAATCAGGATCCCGTTCCGTTTCCATTGGTTCAGAATCCTATGGGAAACGGGATCCCGAGATTTAAAAAGCGGGATCCCGTTTCGTCTCAAGCTCAGGATCCCAAACCGTAACGGGATCTCGATTTTTAAAAATTGGGATCTCGTTTATTTAAATCGGGATCCCATTGCCTCAATGTCGATTTCAATTTTTTGGTTAAGGCAAAAAATTTCCATGTTTCGTGGACTCAACTTTTTGCACTTACCCATCCCAAGGATTCCAAGGTTGCAAAAGTGATTGGAGTCTGGCATGGTAGCTTGTTTCAGTTACAATTTGAGCTAACACATGCGTTGGTATGTAGTTGTAGTAGGATAGGAGATTTTTGATAGGAGGATAGCTCATCTTCACCATGGAGCACTTAATATTGTCAAAGAAATAGTGGCGAGGCTACCTAAGATGAAGACAAAAAAGCATGAGGTGTGCAAAGGATGTGCACTTGGGAAATATGCCAAGACCAGTTTTCCAAGCAGCGACACTAGATCCAAAGGGATTTTAGATCTTGTGCACTCAGATGTGTGTGGGCCCATGACAATAGTATCTTTGAATGGGTACGAGTATTATGTTACTTTCATTTATGACTTCTCTAGGAAGACATGGATATATTTTTCAAAGAATAAAGATGAGGTCTTTAGTAGGTTCAAATATTTTAAGGCTCTTGTGGAGAACCAAACTAAGAGGAAGATCAAGATACTAAGGTCTGATAATGGAGGCAAGTATACCTTAAATTTCTTCAAATATTTTTTTGCTCAGGAAGGTATCAAGAAAGAGTTGATAGTTTCTTACAACCCTCAGCAGAATGGGGTTGTTGAATGGAAAAATAGGGCTATAGTTGGGGCAGCCAAGGCCATGCTTCATGATTAGGATCTTATGTGGTTCTTATGGGAAAAATCTTGCAATATAGTTGTGTATTTGTAGAATAGGATCCCTCACAAAGTGTATGGAAAATTGACTCTAGAAGAGGCATTCATTGGTAAGAAACCATATTTGGGACACATTCACATCTTTGGATGCCTTATGTATTGTCACATTCCTATGGAGAAGAGAACCAAGTTGGAACCAACTATAGAGAAGGGTATCCTTATTGGGTATAGTGAAAATTCTAAGGCCTATCGGGTTTACATTCCTTCCCTTAGGAAAATAGTTTTTCACAGAGATGTGAAGTTCAAGGAAGGGAGGACTCTTCAAAAGTCTAGCAACTTGATGAATGAGGAGGAGCAATCACCCATGATTGAAGCAACACAAATTCGTTAAACTTCGGTCACACAAGCTGGAGAGAAGAGCAATCAAGTTGAGTAGACTAATTAGAAGGAGGAATAAATAATTCCCCTACCTTAGATTCCTATTACCAAGAAGAGGAGAAATAGGGAGGCTGAGAAAACACTAAGAGAGGCCTAGGAATATGTTGGTGATCCACATAATTTACTTAAACAAAGAAAGGATCCTAGACATTATTTTGAGTATGTGGCACTTATAGTGAATTAATTGAACTGGAGCCTTCTAGCTTTTAGGAGGCATACCAGCACCAAGTATGGAGGGATGCCATGGTGGAAGAGTATTCTTCCATCATGAAGAATAGTGTGTGGGAGGTAGTACCATGGATAGAAGGTAAGTCTGTGGTGGGATTGAGATGGATGTATAATATTAAGCATGATATAGATGGTAGTGTGGAAAATTTCAAAGCCCAATTTGTGGCTAAGGGATTTTCTCAAAAGGAAGGGATCAACTATGATGAGACTTTTGCTCCGGTAGCTAGGTACTCATCCATAAGAGCTATCATTTCTATAGCAACACATATGGGTTGTAGAATTCACCAGATGGATGTAAAGACAACCTTTCTCAATGAAGTGGTTGAGGAAGATATTTACGTAGAACAACCATAAGGATTTGAAGCACATGGGAGGGATTCTCATGTATGTAGGTTGAAAAGAGCATTGTATGGGCTCAAGCAAGGTCCCAGGATGTGGTATTCACATATTGACAATTACTTGCAAAGTGTGGGATTCATCAAGAGTGGGGTAGATCCAAACATGTACTATGTTCAAGTGAAGGGAGAAGTTCTCATATTGGTGTTGTATATTGATGACCTATTTCTCACAGGGTCAGAGGAGCTCATAGCACACTACAAGAAGGATCTTGTAGGAGAGTTTGAGATGAAGGATTGGGGTTGATGCACTACTTTATGGGATTGGAGTTGTGACAAAATGAGGAAGAGATCTTCCTTGGACAAGGGAAGTAATTAATTGATATCTTGAAGCGATTCGAGATTGGGAACTATAAACCCATGTCCACACCACTTGTGACCAACTAGAAGAAGATTGATGCTTCCAAATCAGAGGCAGTGGACCTGACTTTATACAGATAGTTGATAGGCTCTCTTATGTATCTGGTCAATACTAGGATGGAGACATTTGTTTTGTAGTGAACTCAGTTAGTTTATGGTGGAACCTAAACGTGTGCAATGGATAGCTACAAAGAATGTCTTTAGGTATCTCCAAGGCATAGTTGATTATGGGCTGAAGTATGTTCAGCGGGATGGAGTGAAGCTCGATGGGTTTATCGATGTAGATTTGGTAGGCAGTACAGTTGAATGGAAGAGCACTTTAGGGTGTAATTTCAATTTGAGATTAGGAGCAGTCTCTTGGAACATTAGGAAACAAAAGTTAGTTGCACTAAGTTCTATGGAGGTTGAGTATATGGCATCCTGTATGGCTGCATGTGAGGCTATCTAGCTTCAGAAGCTTTTAGCTAAGCTCTTTCATCAAGAGGTAGATCCTACAGTCATTTACTATGATAATCAAAGTTGTATCAAACTCTCTTGGAATCCAATTTTTCATGACAAGTCAAAGAACATTGAGATCAAGTACCACTTCATCAGATATTGTGTGGAGAAGGGGATAGTGAGGCTCTAATACATTCTTATGAATGAACAGATAGCAGTTATCCTAACCAAGGCCTTGATGAAGAGTAAGTTTGAATTCTTCAGGGATAAGTTAGATTTTGTGCAGAACACCTTCCTCGCTAAGAGGGAGTGTTGATTTTTTGTAGCTCGAAAGGTGGAGTGTGGAGTTGTTTTAAAGTAACTCGAGTTGGATTTTCAACAACAACAAATTTTTTATTCATCAATAGAATGTTTTAGGTTTTTGAGGTTGAGATAAGACCGAGAGTGATTTTATGTGTGATTTAAAGCTAAGTAATGTAAGGAAATTTTATTTTCTTGCATGTTGATTTAAAACAACTAAGGCTATGTATGTAAGATTGCTATAGCAAATTAGTAGTGTATTTTCGAAAGGAAACTTTGTTGTTAGGCTGAATAGAAGATCCAAAATTTGTAGGCTTTTCACCACACTAAGATTTCCTGGGTAATTATGTGTTATTGTGTATTTGTGATTGGATTTTTGTTATTTTTTCTTTCACTATTATTAGCTGTTAATTAACCCAAGTGTATTAATTGTTTTAAATTAGATAAAGAAATTGTTTTGATTCTATTATGTGAATTTATTGTGCAATTAATCTATAGCTAGGTTATAAGAAATCAACACTCCTCACAGTGGAAGACAACGATCATTCACTCACAGGAGGCACAATTTCTACTCACGCTATTTGGAGATTTGACCCATGCCATTATCTATCCAACCCACAAGCAATCTTTGCTCCAACATGTCATTTGGATCTCTATGCAAGGGAAATTATTGAAGGAAGGACCTTCGTTGCTTCATCCCTATCACCCCTTTGCATAGGTGACCTTTGGCTCTGATCCAAAAGATGAAAAAATTCATACACAAACTGCAGACCAAGTGGCACTCAAGGGACTTACTAGTGTACACAAAATAATAGCTCACAACTAGGTAGATCAACAAAGTATATTTGGCACACTTTCAAGAAGTTGTTGCAAATGCAAATGATCACCGAGATATGGTGACTAGGAAAATTGGCTTTAGGGTCTACATGGTGCTAAGCTAGCTGTCACGACTTGGAACCTACATTAATTTGTCCTCCCAAAATTAATTGACCACACTTCCCTCTTCACGTCTCCCTCTAATGGTCCAACGATTTCAATAAAGGCCTTATACATTTGGCGCATGGACCAGACAACCTCCACACTTGGCACAATGACTTGGTAAATCAATGATTTTCTCTCCCTTGCCCTCATCCATTATTAATTTTTTAAGTGATATTTATTTTTGGCATTACTTATCATTTTTCCTAAACAATTTGCATTTACTTAATTAATTTCTTTTTGGTTTAAAGAGGGACAACTTTTTTTGAGCTTGTAAAAAAGGGAGAAGAATTTTTTCCATAGTTGACAAGTGTTGTAAGGAGGTGAATTTTTTTCCATAGTTAAAAATTTATAAAAGAGGAGTCAATTTTTTCTTTTGCGATGAATTTGGAAAAAGAAAAGTGTTTAAATGGTGGAGTTGGATTTTTTTTCCTTAGTTAAATTTTTTTGAAAGAGGAGTCAATTTTCTCTTTTTTTATGAATTTGGCATAGGGGACCTCATTCCTTGAATAAGGGGGTTTTAATTTTATGTTTTTTGTATTTTATTGAGGTTTGAAAGGCTTATGTCTTCATAGATACCTCATAACAATAAACTTGTAGAACTCAATAGAAAATAAGTTTGTAAATGCACTCATATAAAGTGCCACAAATACTGAATGTGTGTTCCTTAGGGAGGGAATTTGAAAAATTTGTACTTACACTGAATTATAAAGTGTAATGGGGGGTTGTGTAGAGACTATATTTGACATCACAGTTGTGGATTGAATCCTTGTGATTTTACATCACAACAATGTCTCCTCATGATTATCACCTCATGTGAGTGTGCTTTGGAGCACACCCTTTCTCATTTTCTTATACATCTCTACATTCCTTGCACACTCTCAATTTTAGTTGGTCTACTTATTCTCTTAGCATTGAGGGGGGATTATGTTGTGTTATGCTAATGCTTATTTCAATGATGAAGTGGATGAATCTTCTTTTTGGGAGGCCTCATGAACCTTCTATCTTGATCTCTCTATGGGGAGTTATTTCAGTGGATCATATTATTTGAGATTCTAGTATTCCTAATCACAATACTATCTATATTTTTTACTTAATAGAGTTTGATTGAATTTGTGTACATTGGTTGAGTAATGTTCATATGTTCACTCATGAAGTATTTTGTATCTCTCATCTTGATTTACATTTCTTAGAGATTCATTAATTCCAGTACACACTAGTTCATCATTGAAAAAGTTTACAACTTATACATGCTTCAGGTGTTTTCCATCATCATGTTCTTATTGAAAAGTGGAAAATTGGATTCCCTTTCTCCACCCTTGATTTGATTTAGGGTCCAGAAAGGGGCAACTTTCACTAACTTTCACTCAAGAACAAACCCTAGAGATTTCTTTGCAAAGGAGAAATAAATCTTGCAAGAGGGTTGTTCTAAGGATTGAAAATGATCTAATGACGGGTTCACCATCAAGTTAAAAATTGGAAAAAATAATGAGATGTAATATGAAATTCAAAACCCCAATTGAATGCAAACTAACTCTAAATGACCTAAAATGATAAAAAAAATGTAGCAGAAAACTGTGAAAACAAAAAGTGTGCACCTAAGAGACTAGAGATGACTAAATGGATGTCTGAATCACTAGAAAATCTATTGTTAAGGCTGATTGGGACTCATTTTCCAAGTTGGGAAAATCAGTCCATTTTTTTGGAAGTCATGCAAGAACAAAAATCTGCCAAAAGGGTATCCAGATCTGCAAAATCTTGAAAATGTACTAGGGTATATGCAAGATCATGATGGGCTAAAAAGTGGTGATATTATGGGTATGTGTAGGGTATGTGGCTAATGACTTTTTTTTTACCCAAAATTGATGAAATGAAAAGGGTTTTAAAGGATATTCTTAGCTTTCCACCAATATAAATTATGTTTTACTTTGAATTTAATAAATAATTATTATTCATTTTCTATTTGAATTACAACTACAGTCCTGATTGATAGGTGATTGAAAGACATCTATAACTTTCAAATGGTATCATATTTTTTGAATCTAAAACATGTGTCACATTTTATGCTTCACATACTATAGGATTAAAAAAAAATGAATTTCATGAAGTTTTAACCAAGTTAAGGTGGTCAGACATATGAGTTTTTATATTTCTTAAAATTTGTAAAAATAAATTAAATTTACTTGGAAAAAATTACAAAAAATATGCATCACATCAGGACATGAGTCCTCTACTTATATCTAAAATATTATAAAAAATATTATCATTTTATTGTGGTTAGGGTGGTCAAATAGACACCTACTTATTTTCCCCTGAAATTTAAGTACTACATTGAAATTTCAAATTTTCACCAAATAGATTTTTTTTTAATTTTAAATAAACCTAGTAGTTTAGAAACTACATTCAATTTTCTACAAATTCTATTCTTACATATTTTTGAAATAAAATAGATAACTTATTCAAAATTTTATGTCAAGTTGCCTAACTCTAAATTTTCAAATTTTTTTGCCACTTAAGGGCTTGTTTTTTCCATGATGATCCTACACATACCTTCTAGAACTAGGACTCATTCACCAAAAGTGGTGAATCAATCCGGTTGGGCTTTTCTACAACTTTTGAAGTTGATTCTTCTCTTCCTTTTCTGCTATGTTCTTCTTGACTGATTTCTAGATCCAAATCTTCGATTTCCAACTTGTTGGTCTTCTCCAATGTACTCCAAGGCTTGATCACTTGACAACTTTTCTCCAATCTTGTTCCTTATGAAATATGTAACCTATACCTACATATCAAACAAAAAGGAGAGGGGAAAATGTTGTTGGGTTAGTGAATAGGGGTTTTCCTTAGTCAAACCCCTTGGTGGTAAGTAAATCTTGAAATGAAAGAAAATATGAATGGAGAATGATGAATAAACAAATAACAATGTTGCAACTCACAAAACACTAGTAATAAGGTGCTGCAAATACACTTGAATTTTTTGCAATGGATGTAGTTCTTGAATCTTGCTTGATTGTTGTTGATCTTGTTTGAAACACTTGCTTTAATCATAAACCCTACATCGCAATTGTTAGCACAATAACAAACATGATAGATAGAATATTTGACATGATGATTGACACTTGAATGCTATTATAAATGCTTGATAATCTACCCTTGAATGCTCTTGAATGCTCTTGTGAACTCTCTTGAATATTAGGTGAGATTATGAGTGGAAGAACCTTGTAGTTATACTTGATTATGAAAGAATTCTCGAAATTACAACACTACAAGTTGACATCAGATCTAGGAGAATAAAATCCCACCAAAAATTTGAATTTGGGCCATACGAGACTCATTCACCCAAGGTGGTGAACGAGTCCCATCAGGCATAATGTATGGGACCAAAAATAAAAAGTGCTTAGAAATGTGTGAAAACAAGTTTGGGGCCAAAAGATCAAGGTGGGACCCATTCACCCCAGGTGGCGAATGAGTCCCAGATCCCTAAATATGGGCCACACAAGCCAAAAACACTTGAATTATGATTGGTTATTGATTGGCGTTGGTATTATCCTCAAAAAGATGAAATAATTAAGGCTTTTGGATGCAAAATAGGACCAATTAAAGCATGAGAAAGCCCAATTATTAATGAAAAGCCTAGAAAAGTGTGAAAGTGTGTTAGAACACTTTGCAGCACTCCAAATAAGGAAAGATTAATGTTGATTTTGATTAAAAATAGATTTATTATCTTTAATTATTTGATAAAGCCCTAGGAAAGTGTAAAAGTAAGCTACAAAACTTTAGCAAGGTATCATTAAAATCCATTAGCTCACAAGGTCCCAAGACATAATGCGAATGTGTCATCCATATTACAACACTAAATCAAGGCAACATTAAGCCAAAATCCACTAGGAGGGCCCAAACAAGTGTGAAAATGTAAAGGAATCCATTTTTCTACACTACATTGGGTGATCCCACAATAGTGGTTTACAATTTTTGGCCAAATTGGACACTGAAATTATTATTTTTAACTAAATATTCACATTCGAGCACCTATAGCAGCTAAACCATGAGGAATTTGAAGATTATGAAAACTAGAGTCTCGTCACATTTTTTCTATGGATTCTAAAAATATTTTTTTCAAAATTTTTGGAACTAGATTGCACTTCCTTTTCCATCTCCCATGAAAACTGGTTTTTTCAAAAAACAACATTTTTAGAAAGTGACGCACACCATATAACGCATAACTTTTTTTCCATGAAGAATAAAATTATAATTCTTTCTAATTTAGATTTTTAACTTTGATATCTAGTGCTTCCACTTGGTTAGATAGCTTTTTATTGAATATTTTTTCTTTAATCAGGTTTTGAAGTTACACCAATTATAATTCAGACATAGCGCAACCGTATAACACATAACTTTTTTTTAATATATCAAAATTCAATTTTATTTTTTTTGTTGGATCAAGGACTTCAATATTTGGTGCACTCATATTTTTCAATTTATTTTTGATAATCTACTATTTTTCCACGTGTAGAACAAAGACCTTCATTTTTGATGAAAAACCTATGTTTAATATAAAATTAAAAAAACAAATACATAATAAAACTAAAAAATATTAAAATTATATTAGTTGGATAGCTCATTTTGAGGACTACCTGATTCCAGTTGGGTTTATGAAGATTCCTCCATTTTCATGGTCAACTTGAGCTTCGAAGCGTAAAAATTTAGGTTTTTTTGCGAACAAGGTCAAAATCAGGGAAAAGGGTGGTTCGCTAGAACCAAGGGGGTTCGAGTGAACTAGGGTTCATTCAAACCCTAGTTTATGTGAAACCCCTTAAAATTGAATTTTTCTTTTGTTTTTTGGGTGAGAAATATGGGCCCAAATAATTAATGGGTTAACTCGAACCCTAGTTTGGTTGGTCAAACCCCTTTTTGGTTCGATCGAACTTGTAGGTTCATTCAAACCCCAAAAACTAGTTTTTTTTCCATGGGTCATTTCTCTTAGTTTTCCTTCCTCCATCAAATCGTAAACGACTATTGTGGCTTCATCCTATTTAGCCCACACTTTAGTGAGAGGATGAACCTTTTTGAAACTCACACTAAAGTAGACAATCATGCATCAAGAGGGGTTCAAATGCACCAATACCAGTAAGATTAGACGACAACGATCAAGAGGGGTGATCAAGCCCCTATGATCGAGATCCCATGGTAGAATAACATAGGTACAAAAGAACACACATTAGAATAATGCAAAGAACAACAACAATGCACAAACATACACTGTTAAAGATGAAAAAGATAAAAGAGAATTGGATCAAGATTCAATCATTTGTCCATCACAATATGGATTAGATCTAGGTTGTTTTTCCAAAAAATGCACTCACTCTAAGGCAACGAAACTCCTAGCTGTCTACTGGGTGAGAAGTTCTAAAAGGTGAGAAACATACAATAATGGATGGTATGCACTAACACACATGCAAGTGGCTATGGGGAAAGTCATGCCTCAGTCAAGCTTCCCACTCAAACCATACCAAAGTTATACCCACTGATAACTTTAATAAGATGCCACACAAAAATGATTTTCGAGGTTCATGAGGCAAGCAAAACTTTGTATGCTTGGAGCTCATGAGCAAACATGATGGCTCTACAGGCATGCAAGTTGTGTTATTCAAGGTGGCCATATAACAAAACATGTAGAATCCAACATGCAAAGAATGTTCAAATGAGTCTTGCTTAGTTCATGCAAGGTCTTTAACTTGGGGAACATTGTACCTAAGTCTCCAAGAGAGGTCTGATCAAAGAATAGAAAATTAAAAACTTAGGGGATGTGGTGTGTCACATCAAGCCACTAAGAGGAATGTAATATGCTAAGATATATCATGACCTTGAAGGAAATTATACCCAATTCCATCCACAAAGCGAAAAGTGCATCGTATGAAAGTAAGAAGACTACACCAAGAACCATGAAAAAAAAATGCGAAAGCATAATGCCAATGTATGCCCCCACTTTAAAGAAATTACTAAACACCATGTTGTGAGAAATTACTTTAAAGTAGCAAATGAAAATTGGAAATAGAAAAGGAAGACATGAGATTCAATTTGGAAAGCCCTATGCAAAGTCATATCTTTCGAAGTGAAGTTGCATCATGTGAGAGAAAAAGAAAAGAGAGGTGTTGTCCCAAAAATAAAAACACCAAAAACATTAGGGATCTATGGATTTGGGGTTAGTATGTTCTTTGTTGCAATGATATTAGAGAGCTTGAAATTGTCATCATCCCCCAAATACACATAGAACTAAAGGAATGACATAAAGATAGCAAAAAAAAAAGAAAAACCTGTCGGGTCAACATGGAAGAGACATGAATGTCTCGACACCTTGCGTCATGCCCAAAAGGAAAAAACAAGACAAAAGAGAAAAAGAGAAAATGAAAAGGAAAAGGAAAAGGAAAAGGAAAAGGAAAAAGAAATCCTTTTGTGTGAACATGGAAGAGACATGGTTGTATTGACGCCTTGCATCATCCCCAAAAGGAAAAAACAAGACAAATGAAAATAGAAAAAAGAGAAAAGTAAAAGATTGACGACATAGAAAAGAATTAAAGTACAAATAGAGGAATGTCACAAATAGAGAAAAAATTAAACAGAAAGTCATGGGGGGGATCACATCACACACATGCAATCACACAAATAAAAAGAAAAAAATAAATAATGCAAAAGACTACTAAGGCATAGGTGAGTCAACCTATGAGCAGGTCATCCACCTCCCAATTATGTTAGTTGTATACCGAAGGTGGGAAACTAGCCAAAGGGACAAGAGAAAATGTCGAACTAGGAGAGGTACCAAGTTCAACACTCTTTGTAGGAGATTTTCCATCTAAGCTCAATGGAAGAGGAAAACAATGTATTCAATTCATTATGCACCTCTTCGTCAATTTTAGAAACCTCGTCATTGTCATCCAAATTAATCACAAGAGGTCGAAGGATAATGTCCATAGAAGAGCTCAACTCTTGTGGTGGTTGTTGTATTGGATTATTTTGTTTTGGGGTAGGGGTAGAGTCATCATTCATTTCTTCAGTCAGGTTTGAATCTTGATTTTCTTTATTTAATTTGTCATGTAACCTATGAGCAAGGGCACGATGTCTATGCCTACGCTCTTTAGCACCTCTATTTCTTTTAGTTTTTTTTTCAAGTTTCATTTGCATACAAGTGGGTTGATCAACCCTAGGTTTATTTTCTTCCCTAAGGGGGCAAACAGAAGAAGCCATGGGAGGCTGTTTGACCACTTTCTCTTTGACTTTGTAAACCTGATTTATTCTAGGAGGTGTGACGAGGTTTTTTTCATTGTCTCTTGATCATTTGTAGGATGTGGTTGAGGTTTATATCTTAGGTTGGTCTTGGTCATTTGGGACTTGTTTAGGTTTGAGCATGGTTTCATCAAGGATAGTAGGCTCAAATGTTGATGGGGACATGTTTCTAAGGGATAATTCTGCTATCTTCTTTGCCTTGAAATTTTGGTATGACAAGAAAAATAAGTCTTCTTGTGGCCTTATAGGTTCCATGGGTTTGGGCCAAAAGGAATCTAAGGAAAAATTTCCTTTGGATGACAAAGGGTTGAAGCCACTATGGTGGACAATGAATATTTCATTTTCAAAAGGAAACTTTAAGCATTTATGTACAACCGAAGGGACAAATTTCATGGAGTGAAGCCATGGGTAGCGTAGCTTCACACGAAATTGGTCCGACTGTGGGATGATGGAGAATGTGACATCTAATATTTTTTGTCCTATTTGCAATGGTAGGGTGATTGATCCAATCGTAGGGCAAGCAAAACCATTGTGTTTCTTGATCCATGCTTTCGATTTATCGTATAGATCTTCATAGAGTTCTTGCAAAAGTAAGAATTCCTCGGTGATCACATTCTCTCCACAAGAAGGATCTATTAGTATCCCATTAGTGAGCTTGTCATAAATACAATTGACTATGTAGAGAGGACTAACTGGTGCATGTTTAATTATATCCTTAGAGGAGAAAGTGATTTCAAGAGGACTTTTAGTTTGTCCCTTACATTGAATGACATTTATTACCCCTACCATTTCACCTATAGGATTATTAGTGATATTATCATGCTGAATAGAGTCATTGTTATCATCGTCTATGTCAACATTCATCACATCATTATTTGTAGTTTCATTGGATTTGGAAAATGAAATGTTATGTTTTGGCTCGAGATTGGTGAAATTTTGAAATTTTTGGTTAGGAGGGGCAATGAACTTATTTCCTTGATCCCTAACATCTCCAATAGATAGACGGTTGGAATAAATGAGGTCTTGCACAAGATGTTTAAGACTCTTGCAATGTTTCATGTTATCCATTTTTTTGGTGGTAGTGGTAATAAGAATTTGATTTGAAGCTTGGTGGTAAAGTCCCATTAGGGTTGGATGTTTTGACGTGAGGCAAGGTAATCATTTTTTGTTCTAAAAGTTGAGTCATTGTGTTATGAAGGGTATCAGGTAAGGGAGTGAATTGTCTTTTCGGGTCTCCATAGCTAAAGGGTAGCATGGCTTTGATACCAGCTACTTGGTTGTTTACATTTTGAGTTTTTTTTAGGTGGATTGAATTGAAGGAACCATTTGTTATTTTTCCTAAAAATTTGGGAATTGATTTGGTTTGCAGGTTTGGATTTCTCAATTCAACTACAAGTGGACTTTTTATCTCAACTACTAATTGAATTTTAATAATTTTGGAGGGTAGTACATGGGTGCATGAAGGATGGGAATATCATCATGGTAAGGTTATCTTTAATTTTACTTTGCAAATTTTCTATGAACATCTTTGAAGGTGAGGATCGGGGACCTTGACATCGATTTGGGAATAAAGAAATTGATAGTGTGAGATAAAATCAGTTATCTTTTCTTCCTCTTTTTGCTTGCATCTCATCAAATCAGAAAAGGTCATCTTGGAAGTCATATGCACTTGGAAATGGTTTAAAAATGCATCAACAAGTTCATTGAATGAAAGAATTGAGTTATTTAGTAAAGAAGAAAACCATTCGCAGTATCTTTCAAGGACCTAGGAAAAAGCTTTGCCAACAGTTTATCATCAAGGAAAAAGTCACTACATAGGTAGTATAGGCATTAACATGGTTAGAAGGATCTCCCTTGCCTCCATATTTCTCAAATATAGGCACCTCTACACCTTGTGGCATCAGTGTTCACAATATCTCCAAGGATAATGGACTGCTTTTGACATAATATGTAGGTGGGCCATTTTGATTTTGGTTTATGGTGGAAATTTGTTTTTGAAGGGATGAAATAGTTTGGAAGAGTTGAGCTATGAGAGGGTCATTGTTTGTGTTATGAGATGGAAGTGAAAATGGTGGAGTGTATGTGTTCATAGGACAAGTGAATGGAATACTTATAGGTCGTAAAGTGGTAGGAGATATAACTTGTGATGCCACATAGGAACTTGGGATGCTACCAGGAATACCCATGGAAGGAATCACATTACTAAATTTTTGCATTGTTGTGGTGAATTGAGGATTGGTATAGATAGGTATTGAGGCAATTGTTGTAGGAGGAGGAATTTGAGTTCCTCCTTGACTTGTAAGAATGCTTGTTGGCAAAGGACAACTAGTGGTTGAGGGGATATTTTTTCCAAATATTTGCACTATGTTTTTTACAAGGTCAATCCCTTCTTCACTTTCAAGCATGCAATGAATGTTATCTATAGTAGGGATGGCAGTAGTTGAAATGTTGTCATTTTGCACTTGATTTTGTAAGTTTGATAGGTCCTCATGAATGTGAATTATGTTTTCTTGTGGGACACTACCATTACTTGGTTCAATTGGCATTCTACTTGAAGGAAAATAGTTGTTAAAGATATTGTCCATATCTAGTGTACTAATGTTAATATCGGGAGTGAAAGAGCTAGACAACACAAGATCCATAACGATTGTGCTATTGTAGGATGACATGAGTCTCAAACTTTTCTCACTATAGTATTAGCAATAGGATAAAAAAATACTCATACAAAAGCTACTGAATGCAGGGTGAATGCAAATGCAATGTAAGCTAAGAACAAAAAAATGCTTATAACTAAAATTCTAGAAACTAAAAAAAGAAAGCAATAAAAACAAACAAAAACTCAGAAACTAAACTTTAAATGCTAGAAAATGCAATGTAGAATATGCAAAGGGATTGATTCACCTAGGGTGGCGAATGAGTCCCAGTGATGATTTTTTCGAAAATTTAAAAAAAAAAATCAATTGAATTTTATGCTATTTATGATTTATGATTTGTATCTGAGATGCAAATGCATAATTTGAATGATTTTCAATGAAATTAGATGCAAAATGCAAGATAAATGAGCTTTCACTAATGCAAAATTTAAAACCCTAGAATGCAAGTTAACCAATGCAAACAAGATAATGCACTTCAAATCAAAAAATAAGGTATTCTAAATACAGGTTCACCAAAATGAAAGGTGAAAAATTGGATTCCCTTTCTCCACCCTTGATTTTATTTAGGGCCTAGAAAGGGGCAACTTTCACTAACTTTCACTCAAGAACAAACCCTTGAGATTTCTTTTCAAAGGAGAAAGAAATCTTGCAAGAGGGATATTCTAAGGACTGAAAGTGATCTAATGAGGGGTTCACCACCAAGTTGAAACTTGGGAAAGACAATGAAATGTAATATGAAATGAAAAACCCTAATTGAATTCAAACTAACTCTAAATGACCTAAAATGATGAATGAAATGTAACATAAAACTGTGAAAAAAAAAAGTTGGCACCTGGGAGACTAGACTGGATGACTGAATAGAGGTTTGAATCATTGGAAAATTTATTGTTAAGGGTGACTAGGATTAATTCTCCAAGATGGGTGAAACACTCCAATTTCTGGGAAACTATGCAAGAACATAAATCTACCAAAAGGGTATCCAGATCTGCAAAATCTTGAAAATGTACTTGAACTAGGAATCATTCACAATAAGTGGTGAGTCACTTTAGTTGGGATTTTATACAACTTCCAAATCTAATTCTACTCTTCCTTATTTTCTCTATTCTTCTTGACTGATTTCCAGATCCGAATCTCTGATTTGCACCTTATAGATCTTCTCTAATGTTCTCCAAGGCTTGATGACAACTTTGACAATTTTGATCACTTGACAACTTTTCTCCAATATTTCTCCTTATGAAATATGCAACCTAGACCTACAAATCACACACAAAGGAGAGGGAAAAATGTTGTTGGGTTAGTGAATAGTGGTTTTCCTTGGTAAAACCCCTTGTTGGTAATTAAACCTTGAAATGAAAGAATATGAATGGAGAATGATGAATGTACAAATAAGAATGTTGCAACTCACCAAACCCTAGCAATAAGGTGTTGCAAATATGCTTGAAATGGTTGCAATGGATGCAGTTCTTGACTCTTGCTTGATTGATGTTGATCTTGTTTGAAACACTTTCTTGAATCATAAACCCTACATGGCAATTGTTAGAACAATAACAAACATGATAGATAGAATCTTTGACATGATGATTGGCACTTGAATGTTGCTTTAAATTTTTTGATAATCTACCCTTGAATGCTCTTGAATGCTCTTTTGAATGCTCAAATGATCTTGTGAACTATCTTGAATGTTAGGTGAGAATATGAGTGAAAGAGCCTTGTATTTATACTTGATTATGCAAGAATTCCCAAAATTACAACACTACAAGCCGACATCAGATCTAGGAGAATAAAATCTGAATGGAAATTTGAATTAAATTTGAATTTGGACTACACGGGACTCATTCACCCAAGGTGGTGAATGAGTCCCATTAGGCATAATGTATGGGACCAAAAATGAGAAGTGCTTAGAAATGCATGAAAATAGGTTTGGGGCCAAAAGATCCAGGTGGGACCCATTCGCCCAAGGTGGCGAATGAGTTCCAGATCCCTAAATTTGGACCACACAAGCCATAAACACCTAAATTATGATTGGGTATTGATTGGTGTCGGGATTATCCTCAAAAGGATGCAATAAATGAGGCTTGTGGATGTAAAATAGGGCCAATTAAGCATGAGAAAGCCCAATTATTAATGAAAAGATGAGAAAAGTGTGAAATTGTGTTATAACACTTTACAACACTCCAAATAAGGAAAAATTAATGTTGATTTTGATTAAAAATAGGTTAATTATGTTTAATTATTTGATAAAGCCCTAGGAAAATGTGAAAGTAAGTTATAAAACTTTACAACACTTTAGCAAAGTTCCATTAAAATCCATTAGCTCACAAGGGCCCAAGACCTAATGCGAATGTGTCATCCACATTACAATACTAAATCAAGGCAACATTAAGCGAATATCCACAAGGAGGGCCCAAACAAGTGTGAAATTGTAAAGGGATCCATTTTTCTACACTAAACTTATCATCAAGGGATATATTTTCATAAGGTCTTAAATCCTTCTAATTCTCTATTTTTGAGAGGAATTTTTTCCTACTATGTTTTCTCCTTTACTCCACTTTATGAGAGAATGTATTATACATCGACACCTTACATGGCCTCTAGTCGGGACCCATTTTATTTCTATCTATTTTCACTTTTGTGATCTCCCCAAGTATGACTTAAGGAGGGGTGTTAGAGTGAATAATTTATCTATTCACTATATACTTAAGTGTACTTAGGTTGATGGGGTTAGACAACATATTGTCTAACTAAATGTGCAACCTTTTAGACCTCTAGAGGTTACCACTTATTTATTTAATAAAAATAATGTGCTACCTTTTTGAGGTTGGAAGACTAAGTTTCATCTCACCTTAAAGGTCAATCTTGACACTTGGCATCAAGGTTGATGACTTGGTCAAAGAGGTTGTTGATTTGCACACTTTGTTGCACTATGTTGTCATTGATGTTAGCATCTAGTGTGGATATGTTGAGAAGGTTTTTGTGGTGTTGAGAAGGTGTTGTGGATGTAGTAGGGTCACTAGGTTTCCAAGTGATTTTGAGAAAATTTTCATAAAGACTATACAAGGTGACAAGGATGTGTTTTGTATTGTGCTCCACATTTATTCATTCTAGAAGATGTGCTTGTGCAGTTTTGACTTGCTGATCAGAAGCCTTTGGAGGTGTTATATCCAAAGTTTCAAGTTTTGGATCATGTGGTAATGGAAGATATGTTTGACAATGTTTGGTTTGTGAAGAAGGATATCTAGGAGAAATGGAATCGCTTGACATTTGTCTGTGCTGAATTTTCTTGTCTTTTGGATTTGGGAATGTGCTAATATTGCCTATACCTACCTTCCCTTGGTTTGCTTAGTGTTCATCTATTTTGCAAGCTTGGTTCATGAGTTGTATCTTAGTGGCAGTTTGGTTGGTTGCATAGGATGATAACATTTTTAGTTTCATGTGTTTGTGATAATGTTCTTGTGAACCATTGGGAAAATGAAATGGGAAAAGGGACTCACAATACAAGAAAGGAATCCCTAATCCAAAATTTTCCTCTATAGGGGGATGGTTCATTTAGGAAACCTAGGATCCCAATTTGGGTTGGCTATCAACACAAAGGTGAGACAATAAAGGAGACCTAGGAAGATTCCTTAGGCTTTGAAGGGTTCATCACCAAGAAAAATCTTGGAAAATACAACTTAACATTCAACTCACAAAACCTAATAATGCAAGCCAAATAATGAATACAAATGACAAAATTAAGTAGCAGCAAGTTAGGATGTATGTACTAGGGAAGTCTAGAAATGTGATAAGGATTTTGGAAATGCAAAAATGCTACCAAAATATGCTAGGGAGGACTAAGACACCCTCATTGTCTTCTTAGACTAGTTATTTTTTAGCACAAACAAAGAATCTTCAGACGTCAAAACAAAATTTGAAAGAATTCTATAAAATGCCTCTAGGAGGACTAAGACAGCCTTACTTTCTTCTTAGTCCCAATCTAAATTTCCGCAATTTAAGAATGTGATCCTAAGGTCCAAGGTCTACACTTCATTCCTCTTAGATCTGATGTCCTAAAACTTCCATATCTGGTTTGTAGGTTACTTTCCATGAAGATGACAACTTTGTAATGCAAAATTGCACTTCAAATGTACTTCAACCTAAATCTACAAATGCAAACATACAAGAGAAGAAAAAGTTGTTGATTGTTAGCAAATGGGGGTTTGCCTTGGTCAAACCCCTTGTTGGTAATTAAACCTTGGAATGAAATGGAATAATGAAGGGAAATGATTAATGAACAAAATTCCATGTTGAAAATCACAAAACCCTTGTGATCAAATCTACAAACTTGTGTGAAGTGTCTAGCTTGAATGTAGATATTGAATTAAGTGAATGCTTGATAGATCTTGACTTGAATTTCTTGCTTGCTTCAATCAAAACCCTACATCACAAATATTAGCTCAAAACACACATGATGCAAGAATATCTTTGACATGATGCTTGAATCTTGATGATGGCTCCAAATGCTTAATGAATTTCTCTTGAATGCTCTTGTGAACTCAATTATCTTGTTAGGAATGCTCTCACATAAGTCTTATTATGAAAATGATTGAAAGAACCTTGTATTTATACTTATCCATGGTTAATATCCTGAGATTACACCACACCAAGCTGACATATGAATTCATTAATTAAAGGAGGATAAATCATTCCAAGATTTGAAATTAAATCTCAAAAATAACTTAAGAGGGACTAAGATGCCCTAGGCTACGTCTTAGTCCCGAGGCTTGAAACTTGGGGCACAAACTCCAAAAAGGGTGTCATCCAAGGAAAATTTGAAAATAGAGTCCCAAGACCTTTGGAGGACAAAGATGCCGTAGGTGGAATTTTAGTCCTAGTCTAAAAATCAAGGACACACAACCAAAATCAATAAATTATCATTTATCCTTTGATGTTTGTCGGGATTAGCCATAAAAAGATATAATTTATTAGGCTTGTGGATGCAAAATAAGACTAGTTAAGACATAAATAAGGATAAATAAAGCAAGGCAGGCCCAAACAAGTGTGAAAATGAAAGGGTACACATTTTCCTACACATCTTGAATATTTTTTTGGTGTTGGAATATTCTAGGGTATTGTGTAATATTGCTACATGGTCCGTAGGATGTTTTCAGCCTTGATGAAGTGTGAATTTGGTTGCTTAAGAGCGTTAATGTTGGTTCGGCCAACCTAATGTGTTAGCACTATTTTTAGATGTGCTTCATGGTTTTTGGAAGCTTGGTGTAATGTGTTGGTGTCGATTTGGGTCTTGGTTAACCCTTGGTGTGGTCCACCTCACTTCTTTCCACCGTGAAGGTGTTTGGTGTCGACGTATTTTGTGATTGCACATCTTGAAGTACATACGTTTCCTTGAATTCGAGCTAGAGAAGGTTATTTGAGGTCACAAAAGGTATATATATGTAAGGTAAAGTTTTTGGAGAAGTGTGTGGTGTGATATGATGTATATGTGATCATGTGTTGAGATTTGAGTGCGAGAAAGAATGCCTAAGACTACTGGAAGTAGTAAGAAAAATGTTTCTACAGTTTAGTGTGCTAGAAGTCACTAGAGGCAGTGAGTTGAAGGTTGCAAATGGTGAAGAGATACTGTGGTGGATTCTCCAGTTGCTCTGAGGTAGTGAATTTAAGAAAGTGAAGGTAGTAGAACAAATTCCTACACTAATCTTGAGAAGAGGATAATGCAAAACTTTTACAGATCTTTAATAGTTATATAAACTTAAACACAAATATCATGCATAGAACAAAAAAGAAATTTACATGGGGAAAACCCTTTTAGGAGAAAAACCACACACTCAAAAAGCTTCCCAATATATTATTTATAAATTACAAAGATTACAATATACTTGTAGAGCAAGCTTCTCACAAGAGTATCACCAACTAGATATCTAGAGGCAACACAGCCACTACCAGACTCTTAGAATACATCACAATAAATAGTCATAATACAACACCCTCAAGCTAATAAAATATCAACCATTAAATCTAAGACCTAATGCTGAATAGTCCAAATTTACAATAATAAAATATAAATAAAATTTTCCTTTTGGGGGTGCTGCCCTTGAGCCCCCACCGAGGCACACCCCCTCGTCACCAACATATCAATAGTACCTTATGTATCAACAATAATTTATGTAATTGGAAGGATGAGACACATTATCCCAATAGTGAAGCTCCTTGTAACTATTTCTTTGTAATCCAAAAGAAGTGATCTTCCTTGGTAGTGGGCCTTTTTTTCTTTTGGACAGTGAACCCTCCAAGTAGTGAGCCTCTTGTAATCAGTTTTGGTTTTCATATAGCAATTTAATCCCCACCTTGGTTTTTCCCTTCTATGGTTTTCCACATAAAAATCTAGTGTTCTATTGTGATTTTTTGTGGGTGTTGTTGTTTCATTCATACTAATATCTAATAAGGGTTTGAAGGTTTTAATGCATAATTGATTCACCCCCCCTCTCAGTTGTCCTATATGTATAACACACTCCAAGTGATCCTAAGGTTGACACCTATATGACACTTTTCCAATCATTTGTACCACATCTTGAGGAACTTATCAATCCACCTCATAGGAAAATTGCCTCTTCCTTTCCTATATATGCAAGGCTTTGTACTCATTTCAATTTGGGTCCTCTAAATACAATATTTTCATTGTTCACTTGTGCTTGTTTCTTATCTTCATGATCTCCTAATTCTTACAAACCTCATCATATTTTTTTCAAGGAAATTTAAAGGTCAAATATTTTGAAGAGTTTGTATGGATATAAAAATAAATTCATATCAGCTATTAGGATTAGGTATGATATTCACTTTACATATCATAAGTTTCAATGTAATTTAAGTATTTTCTAGATATGTAAATAATGTATATCTCAAAAAGTAATAGAGTGGGAAAATGGGATTTCCATGTGAGAGGGGAATTTTTAATATTTTATTATTCTTTAGTGACTTAAAAATAATGTAGATAATGCATTTTTAAATACGGGGTTACATAGTAGACTTGTACGAGTATCTTTTATTATTAGTGGGCATGAGATGTAATCAATATGTTAGAGCTAAAAAATTCACCTTAATTTCTACCAACCTTCATTTCCCTATACACATTTCACCTACATCAAAAAATAGCCTTCATTTCCCTATACACATTTCACCTACATCAAAATATCTATTGCCTTTGGTTCTAGATTGTGCTTAACATGAAATGCAACAATTTGTGTGATAAGATCCATAAAATCCTTCATATTACATAACCACTAGAATCACCTTTTGTAAATAATCTAAATTCTAAAACACCACCTTCCCCTAAGTGTCACCTTCCTAACATATATCACTCGAACCTTATAAGAAACATTAGAGAGACAATGCCACATCAGAGGGACTCTCATCATGGTATCCTCAATGAGCCAATGAGGAAAGTCAATATACACATGCCATCGACATGACAACACTATATTGAGAAAACTTCTAACATGGTCCCATTAATAAGCTGAACAAAATATATCGGAGACACTTGAGCATATCAAAGAGAGAAGACATGGTGTCCCATTGATAGGCTAAAACACATGACACTATGAGATATTATATTTTAAAATATTGAGAGGTAGACTTACTTTATTATTATGCCAAATCAATAAGAAAATAATAAGTGACAAGTGACTTTGGGGAGACATAAGGATATCAGGTTGACAGAAGATCTTGTCCCTTCGATACAATGATGAATCTATCAAGGACAAGAACATCAAAGGGAATGATGATTATCGGTGGGATATAAGCAAAGATCCCCTTGATGACCCAATGACATAAAAGGAGAAAACCTAATTAGCGGTGATCAAATATAAAGTTTCAAGCTAAGAAAGGATATCAGAGGGACCAAGGTACATCAAGGAGAGACTAGTCAGTGTCCCATCGATACCTCAAAAGGGAAGTAATCACATAATTCTTATCGAAGAGAAAAATAGATATTAACAGGAGCAGATTTAAGGTCGATTCGATACAACGATAATGATTACTTCTCTACTAATGTGACAAAGAAAGATATCAAAGAGAGATTCAAAATTTAATGACCACCCTAATGACAAGAAAGCTAGCCAGTGTGTCATTTATGACCTAGAGCTAAAGAATGTATATCAGATATTGATCTTATTTTGATTCTTGAAAATCCAAGAAACACATAGAGAGCACGAGCAAGTGTCATGACCTGTCATAGACTTCTAATCATTTATTTACATTTTAAACAAATGTAATTAGTTAAGATTAAATTTATGAAGAGACACACCTTTTTGTAAAAGGCATGAAGCTTGTTGCTTCTCGTATAAGAAGGGAAACCAATGCCTAGTTTTGGATCATCATCATTATCATCATCATAAAAAAAATTTAGAAAATCATAGTAATCATGAAGTCTTATGTTACATCTTGTACAATCTTTTCAAGAAATATTAATGGAGAAGAAGCATTAATCTGGTGTTTAGTTTCTTGGTGTTCAATTATATGTTGATTCAAATATCTATAAGCTATTTGTGTTGTCTCCAGAGTGGTCTTTTCTGATTATTTAAATCATTATATCAAGCATGCATATGATTTATCTAGGCACATTTGCTATCACTATGTGATTAATTTAGTTTCCCTCTGTGTGAAAGAATTAAAATCCTCCTTAAGTGGTTCATGTTTATAGGTTTCCACTAGGAATTAAAGTCCTTGAAGAAAATCATCTCAAGTTAGTTTCCTTCAAACAAGATTTAAACTCCTTTAAATAGTCACAATGATCTCAAAATATATCATTGGGATTAGTAAGAAGATCCTAATGGCTAACAATCTTCCACGCTTATACAAGTTATAAAAAATTAAAAGTGTCAAATAATTAGAGTTAAACCAAGGAAAGGGATATGTCTATCATACATATCTGAATCCACTTACCCAATAGGATTAGGCACTAGTCATATTAACTTCAAGAAATACATTATATAAACCTTATTCTTATAGTTAACTCTCAAAACACTCATAGTAGGATTAGTTGTTAACGTTGCATCTATTTCACTTCCACATGCCATTGTAATAGATTGCTCAAATTAGAGATCATATACATAACTTTAAATCTGCTCAATCATTTAGGTACACCCGCTAGGTCTTGCAAAGCCTAAAGTGTAGGGGACTTTCAAACATATCCATTAGCCCCATTCGTTAGCTAAAAATGTTCCCAATGATCTTGGCACCCTCTTAAGGTTTACAACTTGTGTTTTTGAGACCTAATAGATTGGTGACTCTGCTGGGGAAACCTAGTTGGCTTTGATTCCAGACTGTTCCATTACATAGTCATTAAACTTCACATTTGTGTAATTACACTTTCACAAAATTAAGTGGAGGATTTTGTTGGGGAAAAACTAAGGAAACCTTATAAATAAAATCATACAAAAAAATTATACCTTTCCCACTTATTAGAAAGTGGGTGGCGACTCTACTAAAGTAATACTGAAGTTAGTAACTGGACGTTTGAAAATTACATCAGAAAGATTGAATTCCAGCATTTTAGCATTTTACAAGATGGAGGGAAGAAGATCATTACATCAGAATAATCAGTACAATAAGGAGAAAAAGTGGAAAAATTGAAAAAGGGATAATTCAAAGTCCCCTCCTACCTCAAAATCCAAAGGAAAAGGTCATAACACGAACACAATCATACATATAAAAATTCAAGAGCAAAATAGTGTCATAGGAAAAAAATTAAATGAAAGCACTACCAACTCACATGAAGAGATATTGCAAAGTGGAAAGGATACTCCTCAACAAGATCAAATTGAACATGATCATTCACACCTTAATTTCCACATGTATCAACCGAATACCCAATGGATGGTAGCATTTGAGACAAGAAATGACTAGGAAATAACATATAATACTTTGAAAAGGGATTATGAGGATAGAATATGAGTAATTCTTTTCCATATACAATACACTTTACATAAAGACATAAGAGCCCACCCAAGAAAAGGGAATTAACTGTTTAAGAGCTAAAACAAGAAATAGAGGAATTAAGCAAGGAGCTTACAAGAAAGGAATTGATAAAGCAGAGAGACGAGTTGGCTCAAAAAGTGCTTCAAAACAATACTAAACCTATAGCAAGTGGGACAAGATATCTATGCCCTCATAAACAAATTGGAGGTTCAAATTTTGGCATCTCATCTGTATCCTTCAAAACTACGGGAGGAAGCAGTGGCACTATCTCAAAACCTCAACAAAATACTTCTAATACCTCAAATACAATGAAAAATACATCCCATAACCATGGATTGACCAACCAAGGTGAACAACAAAACTCAAGACCCGACAGTCAAAGAGACACTAATCCCCCCAGACAATGTAATGAAGGCATGCAAAAAAATATTCCACCTTAGAATGCAAGACCACATAACACTCCTCAAAACAACCAACAATCAACTTAAAATTACCTGCCCCCTAGCCAATGATACATGTCACCCCACCAATATTACACAACTCAGCAAAAAGCACAAGGAAATGTGTACTTTCACCAAAATTTACAACAAAATGTGCCTCGACATCAATACCAACAGGGCCCTTAAGTTCAATACCAATAACCAAACCAAAACCATTTTCTAAGAGGACCTTGAAGTGGATATAGAAAATTGGAGTTTTCTGCATATCAAATTTGTCCTAACCCAATTAGTAGTGATTGGAGGAATGCTATCCCAAAATTTACATGGGCTCATGCCATCACAATAGAGGAACACATAGATAATTTTAACACCGTCATGGAAAATCTTGAAATAGAAGCTAAAAATCTCAAAATGAAGTTGTTCATGCAATCCCTAGTGGAGGATGCAAGGGGTTGGTACAAAATTTTTCCCGATGCATCAATCATCTCTTTAGAAGATTTCAAGGATCAATTTTTAGAGCAATTTTGGAGTAATTATAGTTTGCATTTCACCCTAAGGGACATAGCTAATATTTGCAAAAATTGCAATGAGTTAGTGGCTGATTTCAATATAAGATTCGCTAAAGTCTATAATAAGATTTCCCTTGAATTGAAACCAACAGAAGCAAATATGTTTAGATTTCTACATTTATGCTTTTGATTCCAATATAGGGTATGAGCTCATAAATAAAGCCCTTGCATCCCTAGCAGAAGCTAAGAGAACTACATTAACTATAGAACAAAATTGAAGAGATGTTGGAAAACTTGGTAGAAGAGATGATGTTAGAATGCCACCAAATCCCAACAACAATGCACACAAATAGAATACCCATTATAGAAATGAAAGAACAAGGCTCCATGACATGTTGTACAACACTAAATGGAAGGATGGGAAGCTAGTGGATGAGAATCAGAGACACAATTTTAAGAAAAATCCAAACCCGCTAAAGAAAAATAACCCATATTGTAGAAAGTAGTCCATGGTGTGTGGCATGTAAACTCTGAGACCCACCTAAATATTGTGCAGTAGCCCAAGAATTTCAAAAGCAAGAAATCCTCTATGACCAAGAGGTTGAGCATCATACTATAAATATGTTTTAATGAAACCTTACTATATTGATAATGAAGATTCATCATCAAATGAAAATGGGTATGGATATGATGTATGTAGTTAGAGATATAATGTCCATATGGAAGAAAAAGTGATCTTCTCAGATCAAGAAGATGAAATTGATGTAAAGCCTCACTACCTAAAGCACCATCAAAAAGTAATCAGTGTCAATTGAGAAGACCAACAGTAGTGGAAATTAAGGTTGTGACTATTGTTGTAGTGGCACAAACAAAGAGTAATTACAAAGTAAGGAATAGGACAGTAAATGAAGATGAAGGAAATCCTAGGGAATTGTTTATAAAGGACGAGTAACCTAGGAAAAACATGAAAAGGAAAAAAATAAGGACTCCTAAAAGGCTAATAAAAATATATATATCTAAAGAGATAACTAAGGCTGATGAAGGTGAAATTAAACCAAAAGATTTACTTGAAGAATAGAAACAAGCTAAAATAGAATAGTAAACCCCCCTTCATTTAATCTAACCCAAGCTTTGTCCCAAATGAAAATGTCAGTTCCTTTACTAGAAATGATGAAGATAGAAGAGTATAGGAATGATACACTCAAGCTACTGTCAGATATGCCTAAGAAAACAAACAAATCAAACAAGGGTGTGACCCAAAAGGATCAAGTCAACAATGCCAATGGTCTTTATGAAGGAGTTAGGATTGTGGGTGGATACTACCTATGGAAAATGTTATGCCATGGACAATAGATCTATCCCAATCATTAGTATAATGTGGGATGTAGAACTGAAGCTGGCTTTCTACCTAAAAGCCACTTACAAAACTAACATAATAGTAGTGGATACAACTCCTTACTTTGGTATGCTTTTATCAAAACAATGGGCTATAACAGTTGGAGGAAATGTTCAACTAGATCTATCCTATGCAACAATACCTTTGAATGGAAGAGAATTTAAGTTATACAAGGAGCCAAGATTAGAACAAGTCATAGAGCATTTTGATCCAAATCAAATGATTTTTTTTTGTGAAGTGGACCTTGGAAGCTTTAGAATTGAATGCTCAAACCCTAAATTGCAAAATACATACCCAATTGCTAGAGATGTTTCTCATAATGAACAAGGTGCATAGAAAATTTAATTTGATGGAGCTTATAGTAAAGAAGGGAATGGAGCTGGAGTTGTTTTCATCTCACCCAATGGTAGAACATTCAAATACTTGTTTTTTTGGTATTTGAATGTAAAAACAACATAGCAGAATATGAAGCGTTGTTATTAGGCTTAAACATTTCGATAAGATATGAGATCAAGGAACTAACTATGTTTGGGGACTTAGAGTTAGTTATTTCACAAGTAAGGGAAAAATATTCTACAAAAAAAAAGGTTGAAACAATATAAACATGCAGTGTTGGATACCATAGAGTTGTTTGATGCTTTTTCAATTGACTAGGTAGATAGATCTAAAAACCTAATGGCTGACTTCTTCAAAAATGTGGCACTAAAGAAGGATGATGCTACACTAGTAGGCATATCGCAACTGGAGATAAAGACTAGACCTACAATTCCTCATAATATCTACAATTGGCAGGTGTAAAATGATGAAGATCATGCCAGACATTTGAAGATATTTCTTAAAGTTCTGGAGTATGGTATCTCTTTAAACCCAAAGAAATGTCATTTTTCTGTAAATGAAGGAAAATTATTGGGCCACAGTTTTTAAGGATGGAGTGAGAATTGATCCTGAGAGAGTGAAAGCTATTGACAAAATTCCTATCCCTAAGATAGTAAAATCCATCCAATCTTTCTTTGGGTAGATCAATTTTGTAAGGAGGTTCATATCAAAATTTGTTGAGATTGTAAAACCTATATCAAAAATGTTGAAGAAAGGTACAAGAATCAACTAGACAACATAAGTACTTGATGCATTATATCCATTAAAAGAGAAATCAAGGAAGCCCCCATGCTGAAATCACCCAATTTTAGTAAACCATTTCAGATTTTCTCATTTGCATCCTATCATACCATTGCAGCAGTAATGTTACAAAAGAATGGTGAAGGATATGAGCATCCAATATCGTTCTTTAGCAAATCCCTTCAAGGAGCATAATTAAAATATGAAATTACAGAAAAATAGGCATATGTACTTGTGAAAGTTGTGAAAACATTTAGACCTTATTCAATAGGGGCCCAAATAATTGCTTATGTTCCTAATATTGCGGTCAAAGATGTGTTTGTGAAAACTGAAGTTACAGGGCAAAGATGTAGATGGATTAAAAAAAATTAGGAGTTTGATGTTGAAATCCAAATTACCAAACTAGTAAGAGGACAAGGATTGGCTAAGCTCATGGCTAAATCAAATTATGAAGCAACACAAATCTATAACATAGGAGAAGAAGAAGGCATGATTGCTAGCATTAAAAACACCCCATTGTGCACTAATGTAATGTATTACCTCAAACATCAGAAGTGTCCCGTAGGATTGAATGACAATAAGAAGAGAACTTTGAAACTACATATAGCAAAGTATGTTTCTATGGATGGAGATTTATATTGGAAAAACAAAGATGGTGTGTTATTATTGTGCTTAGATGAATTACAAGCAATGCATGTGCTAAAAGAGATACATGAAGGTGTTTGTGGAGGAAATTTTTCAACAAAGAATACTACCCACATGATTTTATAAGCAGGATATTATTGGCCCAAGGTCTTCAATGATGCCTTTAATTATGTACGAAAGTGTGAAGCTTGTCAAAACAAATTTGGAGATATGAAATATTAGGGAGAATTTTCATTAAGTCCTATGTAAGTTGAAGCTCCATTCCATCAGTGGGGAATTGATTTCATAGGAGAGATTGCAGATAAATCCAGTGAAGGCCATAAATGTATTTTGGTAGCTACTAACTATTTTACAAAATGGATAGAAGCTATTACAACAAATAAAGTCACCAATAAGGTTGTAATAAATTTCTTGATGGAGAATATTATCACCAGATTTGGAGTACTTGTAAGTTCAATAGTAGAAAATGGCATGTGCTTTAGATTAGAAGAATTCAAAAGGTTTTGTGAATCATATGGTATAACAATCTCATCTGCTTCCCCATATCATCCACAAGCAAATGGGCAGGTTGAATCCAGCAACAAAAGTATCATAAATATTATTAAGAGGATGTTGGATAACAATAAAATAGCATGGGATTCTAAATTGAGGTTAGAATTTTGGGTAGATAGAATTACAGTAAAAAGTTCTACTAGAAAATCTCGTTTTTGAGTTAGTTTATGGAATGCAAGCAAGGATTCCAATGCATAATCTCCTACAGGTTTACAAGTTTATACTATAGGAAGATTTGGATATTCCTAAACCTATGGAGGATAGGATGGAACAACTAGTAGAGCTAGATGAAATTAGAAGTTTGACCCATGAATATAATAGAAAGATGCAATCACAAATGAAGTAATTATTTGACAAAAAGGAAAAGGATAGAAAATTTGAAGTGAATGATATGGTTCGTATGTGGAATTCCAAAAGCTAAGACAAAGGGAAACATGGGAAGTTTGAAGCCCTATGGATAGGACCATTTTCTATGACTAATAAAGGGGGTGAAGATTCCTATTATCTTCAAAATATGGCAAGAGAAGATCAAGAATTGCTAGTGCATGGAAAATTCTTGAAACACTTATTTTCTTAAAAAATTTATATCATTCCATGCACAGTAGTTTAGGTTTTATTTCCCTTTTCTTTTTCATCTAGGTCACATTGACCCATGGTCTGTGTCCCAGAGATCACTTTTGGATTCTTGCAAGGACTTCATAGCCATTCATTCCCAATTAGATCCACTATTAGAGCTAAAAAATTCACCTTAATTTCTACCGACCTTCATTTCCCTATTCACATTTCACCTACATCAAAAGATATATTACCTTTGATTATGCATTTTTCTTAACATGAAATGAAAAAAATTATGTGACAAGATCCATAAAATCCTTACTATTACATAACTACTAGAACCACCTTTTAAAAATAAACTAAAGTCTTAAACAACACCTTCCCCTAAGTGTCACCATCGCAACATATACTACTCAAACCTTATAAGAAAAATTAGGGGACACAATTCCACTTCGGAGGGACTCTCATCATGGTCTCCTCAATGAGACGATGAGACAATTCAATATAAACATGTCATCGATGCAACAACACTATTAGAGCAGACTTCTAACATGGTCCCATCGATAGATTGACAAAGCAAGTTACTATAGACACACACTTCACTGTCCCTTTGATAGCCCAAATATAATATATCAGAGACACTTGAGCATATCAAAGAGAAAAGACATGGTGTCCCACCAATAGGCTGAAACACATGACACTATGAGATATTATATTTTAAAATATCAAGAGGGAGACTTTATTATTAATTGCCAAATCAACAAGGAAATAATCAATGACAAGCGACTTAAGGGAGACATAAGGATATCGGGTTGACAAAAGATCATGTCCCTTTTATACAATGATGAATCTACCAAGGACAAGAACATCTAAGGGAATGATGATTATCGGTGGGATATAAAAAAAGATCCCCATGATGACCTGATGACATAAAAGGAGAAAACATTATTAGCAGTGATCAAATATAAAGTTTCGGGCTAAGAAAGGATATCAAAGGGACCAAGGTATATTGGGGAGAGACTATTCAGCATCCCATCAATACCCCAAAAGGGAAGTAATGACATAATGCTCATCGAAGAGAAAGATAGATATCAATAGGAGAAGAGTTAAGGTCTCTTCGATACAATGATAATGATTAATTCTCTATTGATGTGACAACCAAAGATTTCGAAGAGAAATTAAAAATTTAATGACCACCCTGATGACAAGAAAGCTATCCAGTGTGTCATTTATGACTGAAATCCAAAGAATGTATGTCAAATATTGATCTCATTTTGATTCTTGAAAATCCAAGAAACACACGGAGAGCAAGAGCAAGTGCCATGACCTGTCACAAAATTCTAATGATTTCTTTATGTTCTCAACAAATGTAATTAGTTAAGATAAAAATTATGAAGAGACACACCTTTTTGTAAAAGGCCCGAAGCTTGTTGCTTCCCGTATAAGAAGGGAAACCAAGGCCTAGTTTTGGATCATCATCATTATCATCATCATCAAAAACCATTTAGAAAATCATAGTAATCATAAATTATTTTGTTACATCTTATACAATATTTTGAAGCAATATTAATGGAGAAGAAGCATTAATTTGGCATTTAGTTTCTTGGTGTTCAATTTTCTATAAGTTATTTGTGCTATCTCCAAAGTGGTCTTTTCTAATTATTTAAATCATTATATCAAGCATATATATGATTTCTCTGGGAATACTTGTTGTCATTATGTGATTAATCTAGTTGGTTTTTGTGTGAAAGAATTAAAATCCTCCTTAAGTGCTTCATGTTTATAGGTTTCCATCAAGAATTAAAGTCCTTTAAACAAATCATCTCAAGTTGGTTTCCTTCAAACAAGAGTTAAAATCCTCCTTAAGTGGTTCATGTTTTTGACCCAAGATTGTGAATGTAGCATTGATTGTTGTAATTTGGTCACATTATATGCAACGTGCCATCTGATATGAGCAACAGGGTGCTACCTTTTCTGCCATGAATGAAGTTGTGCCTCAATACAACCAACAAAATTAATATTAGTCTCAATTCAGAAAGAATAAAAGTGCATTGTATATTTCAAGTTTACAAAAGAAAGTCCAAACATAGTAGAAAGATAAATCAATTAAAAAATTGTAGTCTTGTCAACAAATACCTTAAACAGAGTGTTCAACATAGGCCTGAAATATACATATTGAACCCTTGATTTCAAAACCTTGTTCAAAGTTTAATAAAGGTGATATGCTCAAATTATATAATGAAGTTGACATTATAGAATGAAGGATATCAACACTAACCAGACTGAAACAACATTATCAACATAAATTTCCTAGGAACCAAGCCCAAGAATGCCTTCAGACTTAATTAGACAGCAAAAATGTCAACCCTAGTTCATGTGTTGTGAGTAAAGGCCCACACCATGGAAGAATCCATTTATACATTAAATTCCAAATTAAGTTGATGAGAAAATATTTTTGATATCCAATTGGGAAGCCTTAACATCGAAAAATTACTAACCTGATGTTTCACAACAAGTTTCCCAACTGTGACATCAACTTTACTTAAGAAACCAGATATTGATCCACTGCCATATTGAATCTCATAGGATTCTCCTTCACAAACAAAAAATGATATATATTAATTTTTTACCAACTTCCTTAGTATCCCCATGTAATCAAGCTAAACTAAGTGAGGTTGAGGGTTTGAGGTAGAGTACCATCTTCTTGGTATGTGCTTGACTTTGATGACTTGTATCTTGAATGAAAATAGCAATCTAGTTGCACTGTAAAATCATTGTTACAAAAATAACCACAAAACCCTCTTTAATTAAAATAATCCTTCTAGATATTCTAGTTAATTTCTAAGAAAGCTAATTTCACTATCCAAATAACCATCAATCTATTTACTATATATAATTTCCTAGAATTCAGAATTTGAATGTAATGAAACTAACAATAATTACCAAAGATTTGACACCAAAATGTAGTACAAAATGAATTGTTTGACAAAATTCCTCAAAGAGATGTCATCTCATGGAATAAAATGATATTATTGCAGAATGTGCACAAAATGGATTTTGCAAGGAAGTTCTCGAAATATTTGAATTAATGAAGAACTTTGGAACACCGACATTGTAAGCTTTTCTTGTGTTCTAGATGCATGAATTCATGCAGGTTTAGTGGATGATGGATACACATACTTCACACATCAATAACTCTTATTGTATTTCATATATAGTTGATCATTAGGTGTGCATGGTCGACCTTCATGCCAATACTAGCTATCTTGAGGACACCCTAAACATTATTACTGAGATTCTAGTTAAACCTTTGGTTCCTGTGGATCATATATGAATATAGGTTGAGTATTCTAACAACACTACTTTTTTAGTTGGATCATAAAAATGTCGCAACTTATGTTCTTCTCTAAAACATCTATGTAGAAGTAGGCAGGTGTGGTGAGGTCCAAATACTAAGGAGATTGATGAAAGATAGAGGAATTAAAAAGATACTTGCATGTAGCTGGATTGAAGGGCATAAATGGGTACATGCTTTTTGTGTAGGAGACATATCACATCCACAATCATGGGAGATCTATGCAAAATTAGAGAAATTGTCTTGGGAAATGGAGGTAGCAAGGTATTTCGAGATTCAATACTTTTACTCAATGTTGTGGAATAGAAGAAAAAAGAATAATTTTTCTACCACCATAGTGAAAAGTTAGCAATTGCATTTGGTTTGTTAAACATGGCACATGGTACAACTATTAGAGTTTTTAAGAACCTTCAAGTATGTTCTAATTTTCACACTACATCTAAATTCATGTCCAATATTGTTGCAAGAGAAATCATCCTAAGAGATGTGAACCATTTCCATCATTTTAAATAGGGACAATGCTCTTGTGGAGAATATTGGTGATGCTAAATGAAACAATATGAAAAATAGGCTTACACTATAATAATGTGCACTACATCAAATATCTAGTAATAACAAAGGGACATCCATCAAAGCATAACAACATGGATTTTTTTGTCATATGTTGTAGTTCTAAGTGCCCTGCTAGACATACATGAAAATGTGGAAGTAATATACACAAGTCAAGCAAACTGTTTAAAAAAATGCCTCAAAGAAACGTGATATTTCTTTTTATAGTTTAACTACAATATCACACCATTTTGGAATGATCCTTGCAGTGATGTGGGATGTTACCACTACATCACACCATTATTGCTCAGCCTTCATGGTAATGTAGGATGTTATCACTACACTACACTGTTATTGCTCGACCTTCATGGTAATGCAAGATGTTACTGCTACATCACATCGTGCCTTCTTGGCTCTTGCAATGATGCGAGATAAGTATTTTGAGTTACCACCATACCACAAATTTATTGCTTGGCCTTCGCGGTAATGTGGGATGTTACATCTACATCACATCATGCCTTCTTGGCTCTTGCAGTATGAAAGTATTATGAAACTTGTCACAACAATCTTATGAAACTTGTCACAACCATCTACTACCTTGACACAATAGTCTTATGAAACTTGTCAATATTTATGGCCACCTTTTAAATTACATTCAAATCTATAAGGAAACTATCATATAGGGATGACAGTCCCAAGAAACATGGAAATGGTTACACCAATAAATAGTTAACTAGAAACCATGAATTTTCAATGCATAATGGAGAATATACAAAGAGTTAGGTCGATGAGCAAACATTCATGGAGAATTGTCATCAAAAGTATAACAATATAAGATTTTGTAGTAGAAAATCATATACCCTCAAAGACCTAATAGTCATAATAGACCTAGTGATAGCTTTCAAAGTCATAAGAATAAATTCATAAGAGAATATATGCAAGAGCATGAAAAGACACTGAGATGGAAGGGTAGTTGGTAGAGTTGAAGAATCAGACCTATAGTGAAAAGTTAGGGAGAACAAAGTAATTTACAGTTAAGAGAATTATGGAAATTTCTCAGGTGACTATATTTAGGCAAGGAGAGAACTTAGTGACAACATTACCATCAAAATAGTAAGGATACTCAAAACCCTATCAACCCCTAGGTCCTTTTTCATCACCTTGTAGAGATCTCAAACATGCATGAAAATATTTCACAAAGACTAAAATCATCTCTAGTTCTTATGATAACAAAAAGTAACAAAAAATTAGATTTACAAGTGATGAAAATAAGTACATGGAAAGTATATTATGCTGATTTAAAAAAAATAAAAAAATTAAACATTAACTATCCAATACAATCTAACAAAATACAAATATATTGGGTGATCCCACAATAGTGGTTTACAATTTTTGGCCAAACTGGACACTGAATTTTTTATTTTCAACTAAATCATCACATTCAGGCACCTATAGCGGATAAATCGTGAGGAATTTGAAGATGATGCAAACTAGAGTCTTGTCACATTTTGTCTATAGATTCTAATAATATTTTTTTCAAGATTTTTAGAATTATATTGCACTTCTTTTTCCATCTCCCACAAAAACTTGTTTTTTTCAAAAAACAACATTTTTAAAAAGTGACGCACACCGTATAACGCATAACTTTTTTTCCATGAAGGACAAAATTCCAATTCTTTTGAATTTTCATTTGTGACTCTGATATCTAGTGCTTCCACTTGGTTAGATAGTTTTTTATTGAATATTTTTTCTTTAATCAAGTTTCGAAGTCAAACCAATGACAATTTAGACATAGCACGACCGTATAACGCGCAAATTTTTTTGTATCAAAATTCAAATTTTTTTTTGTTGGATCAAGGACTTCAATATCTAGTAACTCATATTTTTAATTTGTTTTGATAATCTGCTATTTTTCCACATGTGCAAAACAAAGACCTTCATTTTTGATGAAAAACCTATGTTTAATAAAACTAAAAACAAATACATAATAAAACCAAAACATATTAAAATTATATTCATTGGATAGCTCGTTCGAAGACTACATGATTCCATGTTTGGTTGCTAAAGATTCCCCCATTTTCATCCTCAACCGGAGCTTCAAAGTGTAAAAAATTAGGTTTTTTGTGTGAACAAATTAAAATATTAGGGAAAAGGGGAGTTCGCTAGAACCAGGGGGTTCTAGCGAACCCCCAGGGGTTCTAGCAAACTAGGGTTCATTCGAACCCCCCTTTTATAAGGGGATTTTTTGGGTTTTTTGGCGGGAAAGTATTGAAAGGGTTCACCCGAACCCAAGTTCTAGCGAACCCCTAATTGGTTCGATCGAACTAGTAGGTTTGTACGAAGCCCTAAAATCAAATTTTTTTCCATGCATTCATTTTTTGTGAGTTTTCCTTCCTCACTTCAATTGTAAACCACTTTGTGGCTTCACCCACAATGAAATATTATGATTAAAAAAATGATAATTTTAATAGCTATCTTAAGGTAGACAAAAAAAATTGTGCAAGTGAAAAATAAAACCCTTAGATTATTCTGAACAAATAACATTTTCACTTACATCATTTTCAAGCAATAGTTTTTTAGATACGTCCAGCTGTACAAAAAGCAAATCAAATTTTCAATGATCTCAAAGACTTGAAGGTTTAAAAATATGATATTTTTAGATCTATTCTTGGGTGTATCCTACACACTTCATCATAGAAGGATGGGTCATCACCTCATTTAGACCTAGATGTGGAACTACCTTTTCTATTTCCATAGAATCCAAAATAGGCCTAATAAATGTTGGAAGAAATAACCATGTAAACACGCAAAAGGAAAAGATAAGTCAATAGTAATTTACTAATTTTCATTCAACTTCTTTGTAATCATTTTAAGTACCTAATTTTATTATACTGTAAATATTTATAATATGAAGTTTAGCTATTCAAATAGGTTAAAGAATTTTAAGTTATAAAACTGATAAATAGGCTTTAGCAATTCAAAAAAAAATCCACCTCTAAAATTTTAAATATCTTTACTATATCTATTTACCATTGTTAGAGAGTCGCAAACTGTGAATTGTTCTTTGTCCTATAGGACTAAGAAAGGAAGAAAACTATCAAACAGTGATTGAATCATAACAAGCAATTCAAAAAGAATGAAAGTTACTGCCAAATGGTGACAAAGATTTGTCCTCGAAGTCATATGCACATGGTGATTGAGAACACAGTGAGTAAGAAGTAAAAGAGCATTGGATCATAGCACTGCAAAATGGTCACGAGTTATACAATGAAATTCACTATTCTTTTGATCACAAAATACAGTGAGTAAGAAGTAAAAGAACATTGGATCATAGCACTACAAAATGGTCATGAGTTATGCAATAAACTTCACTATTATTTTGATCAAAAGGAGATCAAGATAATAACTAACATAGTGATGTGCACAAAGAATGTTCATGGAGTGAAAACTTCCTTACAAAGAAATTACCACAATAGAGTTTGAATTGAATTGCACTTACTATTTCATGTTGATATGGATATGTTCTAACCTGTAGTTTATTTTTGTAGAATAATAGATAGGCTAAATAGTTGTTCATATACCATTTTTTTAAATTCTAAATTGCTATACCTTTTTCTAGGAGAAAATCACAAAGGGATTCTATACATAAGGCGCCATTGTTTCAAATTCAAAATTGTTGGCTCTTTGACAATTGTTTGCTTCATTTATTTGATCTAAGACAACCTGTTGTATAGAAGATTCTCTCAAAATCATAATAAAATCATTTATTCTAGGATGACTATTCAAAATCTTTCCCGTCATAACAATGAACAAAAGCATCAGTCATTAACTTGAACTTTAATTCTACTTTTCCACTCTCTTTTGCATTCTGAATTTTATTCCCAGTTTCATCCATGAAGAACTTCCTTGGCCTATAGATCCTTTTGTTATCCATAAATTTACCAGGTGTCAAGGATAGCTTTGAGTTTTTACCTGAGCAACAATTGAAAAAATTCAGCCTTACTGGATTTTGAGTTTTTACCCAAGCAACAATTGACAAAATTCGGCCTTACCAAATTTTTGATTTTGTAAGGCTATTTTTTTTCAATTGTTGCTTGGGTAAAAACTCGAAGCTATCCTCGACACCTGGTAAATTTATGGCTAACAGCAAGATCTACATGCTGAGGAAGTTCTTCATGGATGAAATTGAGACTAAAATTCAGAATGGAAAAGAGAGTGGAAAAGTAGAATTTGATGAAACTCTTGCAAAGTTTAGGTTAATGACTAATGCTTTTGTTCATTGTTATGACGGGAAAGATTCTAAACAATCATCCTAGAATAAAGGATTTTATTGTGATTTTAAGAGCATCTTCTATACAACAAGCTATCTTAGATGAAATAAATGAATCAAACAATTATGAAAGAGCCAACAATTTTGAATTTGAAACAATGGCGTCTTATGTATAGACTACCCTATTATTTACTCGTAGAATAAAGTATAGAAATTTAGAATTTGAAACTATGGTATATGAACAACTATTTATCCTATATGTTATTCTACAAAAATTAACTATAGGCTAGAACATGTCCATTTCAACATAAAATACTAAGTACAATTCACCTCAAACTCTATTGTACTTGAGTATGATAGTACCTGAGCTTCTAGTGTTTCTAGATGGAACCTATACTAGAAAAGTGTAGTCTCCATCTGAAGGAACCATCTTTAAAGATCTTCCCTGAAATGAGGGCTGAAAAAATTAGAAGAAAAACAATACCATAATTCAAGAACAATTTGTATCAAGCCAAATGTTAGGAAGTATAATTAAAAAGACAAATCCTTACAATTGGACCAAGCAGATTTATGATTTTATCTTTAGAATGTAGGAAGTTTCTCTATCAAATCTTCATGATCTCAAATTGGACTGATAAAATTTATGATTTTATCTTTAAAATGTAGGAACTTCCTATGTTGGAGCTTCACTACCTCATATCAGATCTGAAATTGATCTAGCAAATTTATGATTTTATCTTTACAATGTACAAACTTTCTCTATCAGATATTAAAGATCTCAAGTTGGATGTCCAATTGGAAAAGAAAATTTATGATTTTGTCTTTAGAATAAAGGAACTTCCTCTGTCAGATATTTAGAAATTCCTACAGTTAGGTTCTACTTTCAACCAAAAACACCCAGAAGTGTTTCACATTGGCTCAAAGTACTCTCCAACCTAGTTATGACACTAATAGAATCCATTTTTTCCTTAACCATCCATACCCAAACGTTGCATCACAATCTATTCTTCCTCCACATAAAAATGCCACATATTGACCCCTTCCAAATAAAACTCAAAATTATCATAAAACCATAATTAATAAATCATTTCAACTTCAAAAAGAATCCGATGCATTTACTATCAAAACAAAAGCTCTATAAATCACAAAAAATCCATGAAGCAATCCATCCAAAGAGAAAATAAACAATGTAAGGATTTCAGCAATATAATTTCAAAGGGTTATGTTGTAACAGTAATGTAATCACCATAAGAGCATGACCAAGGAAAAAATTCTTGTGACTATAATTATGTCATCCATAACTCTATTTGTCATGTGGCACAGTTGTGCTATAACAAATACAAGATGCATTCAAGTGTGACCCAAGTTTAATGTGGACATGTTGTGATAGAAATGGAGGATCTCATATGAGCACAATTCATGTATAAATCATTGTCATTACAATTAGGTGTCAATCATCATTGGGTGCATTCGGGTTGAATCAAGCTTAACAGGTTACAATGTAATGATAGCATGATCCAAGAGTGATTACCTCTTGCTACAATAAAGAGCCTACAACTCTAGTTGATATGAAGAGTGGTTGTGTTATATGAATTATGTAGTGCATTCAAGCACAACCCATGTATAATGGGCTATTCTAGAGAGTGATCAAGATTTTATAAACATTATTAATGTTACTTAAAAGTCTACAACTTAAACTACAAACCAAGTTTGTTACATACTTGAATGCAATCTTGGGTTACCACAAACTATAATAATGTGATCTTCTAATAACCATTATGGAAAGTATTAAAGAAAGACCCATGCTATATAGGATACATTTCCCTAATCAGGTTTACATACCTTAATGATCAAACACAAGCTTCCCACACACTCTAGGATACAATCCAAGATCATACCACAACCTTGTCAAGACAACTAATTTTTTGACCCAAGATTTAACATTTTTTTTAATTCCAACAAAAGAATTGCTAAGAGCATGACTAGGGTACAAACCCTAGGCCTTAATAGAAGCATAAACAATAGCACTAGTAGATTAGTGAGGTTGCAATACCAGAAAGATTGAGATATTGTAGCCAATAACAAAATATTGCAATCTAAAGGTTGTAGCCAATAACAAGCACACTATGTAGCTCAATGAAATTTTAAAATGCAATATATGGTAAGAATAATGACAATCACTTGAGGCATGACAGTCAAAAATAGGTTGAGCAGTGACAAGATAATAAAGCTCAAACCTTGCATAGTAAAGTGGAGATTTTAATTGTGAGTTTCCTTATCCCTTTGCTGACCTTAAGGGATTTTAAATTGCTTTTGGTAGTGTTAGACAAGGAAAATGCAATCATGGAATGAATTTCCAAATGAAGTAACAGTGGTAATCACAGGTTCCATGTTTCTTCTTAGCCATTGTATAATGGAGGTAGTGGATTGCATGTCTGAGTAGTGTTTTGAGACTCATCAAAGATGGGAGAATAATGAATAATACCTTACGGATTGTGAAGTAGTAAAAATAAGGTTGAAAATATCTTAAGAACCAAAATACCATGAAACAATGAGTCCCCTATAGTAAGTAAGTAGGTAGTCTATAGGGCATAGTTTGATTTTATAGAAGGATGCTCATGAAAGGAATCTTCAAGAGATAGTGAGTGAGCTATTTGATATTGCAACTAAGGGTACAATATCCAGTCTTAAAGGAAGTTAGCAAAGCAGTAAATGTGCAAGAAAATAAAATCTCACAAAGCAAAAAAATCACTATTTTATCTTGCATAATGCCTTGAGTTTGAAGACAAAAATCTCACTGTATCTTGATAAAATTAGTGACCTTAATGGTCAATCACTAACAACCATGATTTTGAAACATGTTATCTTTCTTGTGGGGGCAACATTTTAAGCAAGGTAGTGAGTGGTGGTTTGGAACAATGGCAAGTATGAAGGACTTGCTTTATATGCATACAATGTAGTCTAGCTTAAGACAACATTATTAGAAGAGATTGAAGGTGGATTATGGAACTCAAGGGTTAGCATGATAAGGATTAAAGCAAAGACTGAGATCTATTTAAAAGCCGCGTTCATGAAGATATTAAAGATGTCACATGCAAAACCCTAGCAACTTGAGTAATTAATACAGTGCTAAAGAGGATAGTGTGTTGGGGCAGATTTAGATCTCCATATTATCTAATTATAGAAAAATACATCATTTATTTATTTTTTAAAATTAAAAGAAATAATTCTAAACTCTATATAGGATACATTGATACTTAAAAAGCATCTGGTTTATTTTTTAAATTAAAATAAATCATTCTAAACCCTATATATGATACATTGATACTTCAAAAGCATCTAAAGGAATTTGAGATTATGAAAATATGTGTCAATTAAATACTTGGATTACAAACAATAGCGGGAACAATGTAACCTTTGTTGAGTAGAGCAGGGATGAGATAAGAATAAATGAATCCTATGCTTCATGTCACACACATCTCCTTACCATTCTCTATCATTCTTTACTGAAACACTTCTCCATTTTGGCGGGATATACCTGAAAATAATGTTTCAATGAAGATTTAAGAACTTATTTTTATTAAAATGAAAAATCCATTATGGCAGGCTACACCTAAAAATAACATTTTGACAAAAGTTTTAGGGTATGTTTATTAAATTTTTAGATTATTTTGGCAAGCTATATTATTGATTCCTTAAATGATTTATTCAAATGGATTGTGACTAAATAAATGACTAACTCTTTAGTCATTTTTATTTGTGTAACTAAATAATTTTTAGTCAACAACCAAATTAGTCATTTATTTACTCATTTATAGCTCAGTTGCAAAAAATGAGTAGAATTTAGTCATTTTTAGCTATTGTGACTAAAATTTTTAGTCATGTAGTCATTTGTTTTCCAAATTCTAGTAGTGACAGAAAGACACAAAATCCCTCCCAAGAAAAGGGAATTGACTAATGAAGAGATAAAACAAGAAATGCAGGAATTAAGTAAGGAGTTTGTAAGAAAGGAATATATAAAGCAAAGAGATGAGTTGGCTTAATAGGTGCTTCAAACCAATACTCAACCTACAACAAGTGGGCCAAGATATGTGCCCCCTCATAAAAAAATTGGAGGTGTAAATGCTAACTCATCTGTATCCTTCAAAAATATAGGAGGAAGCAGTTGCACTATCTCATAGCCTTAGCACAATACTTCTAATACCTCAAATACAATGACAATGCATCCCATAACCAAGGATTGACGAACCAGGGTGCACAAAAAAACTCAATACCCAACAATCAAAGACACACCAATCTCCCTAGACAAAAAAACCAAGGCATGCAACAAAATATTCCACCTCAAAATGCAAGATCACATAATACTCCTCAAAAATCCCAACAATTAACTTATAATTACCTGCCCCTAGGCCAACGATACATCCAACCCCACCAATATTACACAACTCAACGAAACACACAGAGTAATGTGTACTTTCACCAAAATGTACAACAAAATGTTCATCAGTATCAATACCGGTAGGTCCCTTAAGTCCAGTACCAACAACCAAACCAAAACCATTTTCTAAGAGGACCTTCAAGTGGATATAGAAAATTAGACTTTTTCGCATATCAAATTTTTCCTAACCCAATTAGTAGTGATTGGAGGAATATTATCCAATTTTTTACAGGAAATCATGCCATCACAGTAGAGCAACACATAGAGAATTTTGAAACCATCATGGAAAATCTTGAGATAGAAGCTGAATATCTCAAAATGAAGTTGTTCATGCAATCCCTAGTGGAGGATGCAAGGGGTTGGTACATAAAATTTCCCAATGCATCAATAAGCTCTCTAGAAGATTTCAAGGATTATTTTTTAGAGCAATATGGGAGTAATTATAGTTCACATTTCACCCTAAGGGACATAGCTAAGATTTGAAAAAATTACAATGAGTCAGTGGTTGATTTCAATATAAGATTCGCTAAAGTCTACAATAAGATTGCCTCTAAATTGAAACCAATAGAAGTAATGTGTGTAGACTTCTACATCAATGCTTTTGATTCCAAGATAGGGTATGAGCTCAGAAATAAAGCCCCTACATCCCTAGTAGAATCTAAGAGAACTGCATAAACTATAAAATGAAACAAAAAAGTTGTTGGAAAATTTGGTAGAAGAGGTGATGTTAGAATGCCACCAAATCCCATCAACAATGCACACAAATAGAATATCCATTATAGAAATGACAGACCAAGGCTCCATGACATGTCGTACAACACTAAATGGAAGGATGGGAAGCTAATGGATGAGAATCAGAGACACAATTTTAATGAAACTTCAGACCCACTAAAGAAAAATAAAACAAATCTTGTAGAAAGTAGTCCATGGTGTGTGGCATGTAAACTCCCACACCCACCTGAATATTGTGTAGTAGCCCAAGCATTTTAGAAACAAGACATCCTCTATGACCAAGAGGTTGAGCATCACACTATAAATATGTTGTCAATGAAACCTAACCATATTGATAATGAATATTTCTCATCAAATGAGGATGGGTATGAATATGATGTAAGTAGTTAGAGGTATAATGTCCATATGGAAGAAAAAGATATATTCTCAAATAAAGAAGATGAAAGTGATGTAGAGTCTAACCTGCCTTAAGCACCATAAAAAATGAATCAGTGTCAATTGAGAAGACAAACATAAGAGGAAATTAATGCTTTGACTATTGTTGAAGTGGCATAAGCAAAGAGTAATTACAAACTAAGGAATAGGGTAGTAAATGAAGATGAAGGAAAGCCTAGGGGATTTTTTATAAAGGATGAAAGAGTAACCTAGGAAAAAAATGAAAAGGAAGAAAATAAGGACTCTCAAAAGGCTAATAAAAAATATATCTCTAAAAAGATAATTAAGGTTGATCAAGGTGTAATTAAACCAAAGGATTTACCTAAAGAAAAGAAACTAGCTAAAATAGGATAGTAAATCCCCCTTCATTTGATTTCACCCAAGATTTTTCCCAAATGAAAATGTCAATTCCTTTACTATAAATGATGAATATAGAAGAATATAGGAATGATACACTCAAGCTAATTTTAGATATGTCTAAGAAGAAAAAACAAATTAGACAAGGGTGTGACCCAAAAGGATCAAGTCAATTCCAAAAGGGAAGAGACCAAAAGTCTAGAAGTGTACCTAGGGGACACCCTGATAAAGGCCCCCTCTCAAACAAACCCTTTCTGCACTACCTTGCTGATAAATAACAAATTGGTGAGAAATTACATGATTGACTCAGGGGTAGCAATCAACATTATGCTAATGTCCATTATAAAGGAGTTAGGATTGTGGGTGGACACTAGCAATGAAAAATGTTATGCAATGGAAAATAGATCTATCTTGATCATTGATATAATGTGGGATGTAGAATTGAAGTTGGCTTCCTACCTAGAAGAAACTTACAAAATTGATATAATAGTAGTGGGTACACCTCATTACTTTTGTATGATTTTTATCAAGACACTAGGTTGTAGCAGTTGGAGGAAATGTTCAGCTAGATCTATCCTATGCAACAATACCTATGAATGGAAGAGAAATCAATTTATATAGGGAGCCAAGATCATAACAAGTCATGGAGAATTTTGATCCAAATCAAATGAATTTTTTTTGTGATGTGGACCTTGGAAGCTTTAGAATTGAACACTCAAACCCTAAATTGCAAAATACAAACCCAATTTCTAGAGATGTTTCTCATAATGAACAAGGTGCATGGAAAATGTATTTTGGAGCTTACAATAAAGAAGGGAATGGAGATGAAGTTGTTTTCATCTCACCCAATGGTAGAACATTCAAATACTCGTTTATGCTGGAATTTGAATGTACAAAAAACATAGCAAAATATGAAGTGTTGTTATTAGGCTTAAACATTTCCATAAGAAATGGGTGATTAATAAGAAAAATGGATATGTGGAATATCACTCTTTCTCCACTAATCATTCAATAATTTCCGAGGAGTCCCAATTGGATCAAGACTAGCAACCTCACAATGTGAGTGAATTCTCAATTAGGAAGGACCTAGGAGGGGACTTTCTGAGCTTTAAATGGGTTCACCACCAAGCAAATGCTTGGAAAAGAAAATGTTGGAAAACATAGTGTGATATGCAAAATGACTTACAATTAGAAATGTAAGCTAAATGAGAGATGTAAATAATGAGATTATGCAACAAAAAGATAGTATGTGTGTGCCTGGGAAATCTAGAGATGCTGTGAGGATTCTGGAAATGCGAGGAGGTTGCCAAAAAGTGCTATGGATGACTAAGACACTTAGGATGTCATATTAGTCCCGCTACTATTTTTAGGGATAGATGTGGAGTCTTCGGATGTCCAAACAGAATCCTAAAGAATCTCTGAAAAATACCCTATGGAGGACTAAGACACCCATGGTGGTGTATTAGTCCCATTATGAATTTTTAGAATCTCTTAATGTGGTTCTAGGCTCCAAGGTTTACACTTGCTTCTCCCTAGATCTAAGGTCCTAAAACTTTGAGATATAGCCTGTAGGTGAGTTTCTGTGAAGATGTCAACTTTACAATACAACTTTGACAACTTTTCACTCCAAATGATCTTCAAGTATTCAACCTAAACTTGCAAACACAAACATGTAAGAGGGGGAGAACTTGATTGTTAGTAAATGGGGGTTTTCCTTGGTCAAACCACTTGTAGGTAATTAAACCAAATGATGAAATGAATGAAATGAAGCATGAAATATGAAATATATAAATGAAATCACCTTGTATGATGTCTTCTGAAACAAATATGCAATCTACCATGTAGTGGCCGTGAAGAATGTAGATCTTGGATCCTTGGATATGATGTGAACAATGGTTGCAACTAGATCTTCAATGCTACATCCACAATTTTGGCTCAACAACATAAATGGATGCACCAAACCCTTGACATGATGCTTGAATCTTGATGATGGCTCCAAATTCTTGATGAAATGCTCCTGAATGCATAAACTTTCCTTAGAAATGAATACTTGAATGCTTGTTATGAAAATGAGTGGAGGAACCTTGTATTTATACTTATCTATGCTTAATATCTTGAAATTACACCACACCAAGTCGACATATGAAATCATTAATTAAAGGAGGCTAAATCCCACCAAGATTTGAAATTGAGTCTTGAAAATAAGCCAAGGAGGACTAAGATGCCTTAGGTGGCATCTTAGTCCCAAGGCTCAAATCTCAAGGCATACAATCCAAAAAGGGACCTTTTTTGTGGTTTCAATATCAGGGTCCCAAGACCCATGGAGGACAAAGATTCCCTAGGTGGGGTATTAGTCCCTATCCACAAATCAGGGACACAGATAGAAACATTAAATGATCATTTATATTTTGTTGTTTGTTGGGATTTTCCATAAAAATATATAGTTTATTAGGCTTGTGGATGCAAAATAGTACCAATTATGACATAAAGAAGCATAAATAAACCAAGGTGGACCCAAACAAGTGTGAAAATGAAAGGGTATGCATTTTACTACACTGCAATGGATCAAGGTGCTAATTGTGTTTGGGGATTTAGAGTTGGTTGTTTCACAAGGGAAAAATATTCTACAAAAAACAAAATGTTGAAACAATATAAACATGCAGTGTGGGATACCATAGAGCTCTTTGATGCTTTTTAAATTGACTAGGTAGACAAATCTAAAAACCTAATGGCTGACATCTTGGAAAATGTGGAACTAAAGAAGGATGATTGTACACTAGAAGACATCTCACAAGTGGAGTTCAAGATGAGACCTACAATTCCTAATAATATTTACAATTGGCAGGTGTGTTGGAAGCCTTGCAACATGAGCATGAAGAATGCATGGTTGTGTTGGTTGTTGCTATGCTATCATTGATGTCAACATGGCAGTAGCTACATGGTGATAACTATATGGGAAGTTTGCTTGGGTTATCAAAAGTTGTTCTCTATTAGCAATAATCCTTTGCGATGGATCAATTTGTTGGTATCTGAGTTTGGAACTCATCGTAGGATCTAATATGACTCTAATCTCTTAACCATGTTTTATTGACTCATTTAGACTAATATTTCTTGGATCTCAAGATGTCTTTTGCTATGAACAGAAAGTTATCTCTAACAAATTTTAACTCTATATCCTACTATTATTCTATGTGAGGTATACTATGTGGGAAAATCTACATTCTACTAAGGTGAACATTCTTGCATTGTGATATTGGTTGATAGTCTCTTTACTCATAGTATGATGGGAAATTAATATGTTCTCAGATTCAGAAGGTGTTTTCTGTGAGGATTATTTGTTGGTTTGAAGAATCATGTTTTAGTCTTGGCTGACTTAGCAAATGTAATATATTATGAAGACTAATAGCCGACTTGGCATATTTCACTACATGGATAAAGTGTTCAAATCCTATATGGTGTCGATGAAGAAAGGTTTTGGTTATTTTGTGTTCATCCAATAAGGCCAAACTAATTGATGAATATATGCTTGTATATATATAAGATGCTTTTAGGAATGAAACATGTACACATGAGAGAAAGAAGAAAAAGTGTAAGTGTGTGTGTGAGCAAGTGAACAGAGGAGAATATTTGAGACTAAATGCTTTATTAGTAGTACAAATTTATTGAGCGATGCAATACTTTATATTATGAGCTTCAGTGGAACTAAACCCTACACATTGAAGGTGTATTTCATTAGTACTTGCTTTTGATAGTGAGCCACTATCATTTTACCTTGAAAATGAGCCATCTTCTATACTCAGGCTATGAGCCTTTTAAGGACAGTGAGTCCTGGAAATGGGCCTTGTAATATTTTTTATTTGGATATAATATATTGTGAGTTAACCCTCACTGCGGTTTTTTTCCATTTTGGGTTTTCCACATAAAAATCCTGGTGTTCATGTGTGTGATTGCATTGACTTGTTTCTATGTTCTCTCTTGTTGATTCAATCAAAATTATAATAATAGTTAAGTGGATTTTCTTATCAGTTTGTGGAATAATGAATCACCCCCCCTCTCAATATTCTGGATGTTCAACAAGGTGTTCAACGATGAAGAAGATCATGTCAAACATTTCCAGAATATTTTTCTTAAAGATTTGGAGTATGGTATCTCTTTAAACCCAAAGAAATTTCATTTTTCTATAAATGAAGGAAAATTAGTGGGCCACATAGTTTCTAATGATGGAGTAAGAATTGATCTTGAGAGAGTGGAAGCTTTTGAAAAAATTCCTATCCCTAAGATAGTAAAATCCATCCAATCTTTCTTTGGGTAGATCAATTTTGTAAGGAGGTTCATATCAAACTTTGTTGAGATTGTAAAACCTATATCAAAAATGTTGAAGAAAGGTGCAAGAATCGATTGGACAACAAAAGAAATTGATGCATTTATATCCATTAAAAGAGCAATCAAGGAAGCCCTCATGCTGAAATCACCTGATTTTAGTAATCCATTTTAGATTTTCTCATTCGCATCACATCAGATTGTTGCAACAATAATGTTACAAAAGAATGAAAAAGGATATGAGCATATGATATCATTCTTTAGCAAATCCCTTCAAGGAGTAGAATTAAAATATGACATTATAGAAAAATAGGCATATACACTTGTGAAAGTTGTTAAAGCATTCAAACCTTATTTAGCAGGGGCCAAAGTAAATGTTTATGTCCCTAATGTTGTGGTCAAAGATGTGTTTGTGCAAATTGAAGTTACAGGGTGAAGATATATATGGATTAAAAAAATTTGGAGTTTCATGTTGAAATCTAGATTACCAAACTAGTAAGAGGACAAGGATTGGCTAAGCTCATGGCCAAATCAAATTTTGAAGCAACACAAATTTGTAACATAGGAAAAGAAGAAGAAGAAGAAGGCATGATTGCTAGCTTTAAAAACACCCCATGGTACACTAATGTAATGTATTACCTCAAACATCAGAAGTGTCCTTTAGGATTGAATGACAATCAGAAGATAAACTTGAAACTACATACAAAAAAGTGTCTTTATGGATGGATATTTATATCAAAAAAATAGAGATCGCATGTTATTATTGTGCTTATATGAATCACAAGCAAATCATGTACTGAAAGAGATGCATGAAGGTGTTTCTGGAGGAAATTTTTCAGTAAAGACTATTGCCCACAAGATTTTAAGACCAGGATATTATTGGCCCAAGGTCTTCAATTATGCCTTTAATTATGTACAAAAGTGTGAATCTTGTTAGAAATTTTCTGGAAAGATGAAATATCAGGGAGCATTTCCATTAAGGCATATGCAAGTTGAAGCTCCATTACATCAGTGGGGAATTGATTTCATAGGATAGATTGCAGATAAATCCAATGGAGGCCATAAATGGATTTTGGTAGCTACTAACTATTTTACAAAATGGATAGAAGCTATACCAACAAAGCAAGCCACTAGTAAGGTTGTAATAAATTTCTTGATGGAGAATATTATCACCAGATTTAGAGTACTTGTAAGGTTAATAACAGACAATGGCATGTGCTTTAGATCACAAGAATTCAAAAGGTTTTGTGAGTCATATGGTGTAACAATCTCATATGCTTCCCCATATCATCCACAAGCAAATGGGTAGGTTTAATCCAACAACAAAAGTATCATAAAGATAATTAAGAGGATGTTGGATAACAATAAAAAAGCATGGGATTCTAAATTGAGGTTAGCAATTTGGGGAGACAGAATTACAGTAAAAAGGTCTACTGGAAAATATCCTTTTGAGTTAGTTTATGGAATGCAAGCAAGGATTCGAATGCATTATCTCCTATCGGTTTACAAGTTTATACTACAGGAATATTTGGATATTCTTGAACTTATGGATGATAGGATGCAACAACTAGAAAAGCTAGATAAAACTAGAAGTTTGGACCAGGAATATAATAGAAAGAAGCAATCACAAATGATATGGTTCTTATGTGGAATGATAGAAGCCCATACAAAGGGAAACATGGTAAGTGTGAAGCGCTATGGATTGGACCATTTTTTATCATTGATAAAGGTGGTGAATATTTCTATTATCTTCAAAATACGGTAGGAGAAGATCAAGAATTGCCATTGCATGGACAATTCTTGAAACACTTATTTTCTTAAAAAATACATATCATTCCATGCACAGTAGTTTTAGGTTTTCTTTCCCTTTTCTTTTTCATCTAGGTCACATTCACCCATGGTACGCATCCACAAGATCACTTCTAGATTCTTCCAATGAATTCATAGCCTTTCATCCCCAATCAGAGCCACTATTAGAGCTAAACAATTCACCTTAATTTCTACCAGCCTTCATTGCCCTGTTCACATTTCGCCTACATCAAAAAATCTATTCCATTTGATTTTGCATTATGCTTAACATGAAATGCAACCATTTGTGTGACAAGATCCATAAAATCTGTCATATTATATAACTTCTAGAACCACCTTTTGTAAATAAACTAAAGTCTAAAACACCACCTTCCCCTAAGTGTCATCTTCACAACATATATTACTCAAACCTTATAAGAAACATCAAAGAGACATTTCCACTTTGGAGGAACTATCATCACAGTCTCCTTGATGAGATGATGGGGCAAGTCATAAACACATGCCATCGATGTGATGACACTATATTGAGCAAACTTCTAACACGGTCCCATCGATAGACCGATGTAGTGAGTTACTATAGACATGTTAGGGTGAGTAGCACACATCGGAAAGACACACTTCATTGTCCCCTCAATAGCCCAAAAAGAATATATCGAAGACACTTGAGCATATCGAATAGAGAAGACATGTTGTCCCACCAATAGGCCAAAAAACATGGGGTATGTGCAGGATCATGATGGGCCAAAAAGTGACAATATGATGGGTATGTGGTTGATGACTTTTTTAACCCAAAATTGATGAAACAAAAAGGGATTTTAAAGGAGATTCTCATATTTCTAGTGATATAAATTATTCCTTACTTTGAATTTAATAAGTAATTATTATTCATTTTCTATTTTAATTACGACTAAATTCCTTATTGATTCAATGATTGAAAAACATCTATAGATTTCAAATGGTATCACATTTTTTGAATCCAGAATATGCATCACATTCTATGCTTCGTATACTATAGGATTAAAAAAATAAAAATTGAATTTCATAAAGTTTTGACCAAGTTAAGGTGGTTAGACATACGAGTTTTTATATTTTTGAAAAGTTGTAATAAAATTTTTGTAATTAATTATTTACTTTGAAAAAAATTACAAAAAAATGCATCACATTAGAACACAGTCCTCTACATATATAAAATATCATTAAAAAAATATTATCATTTTATTGTGGTTAGGGTGGTCATATAGACACCTACTTAGTTTTTCCCTGAAAATTTAAGTACTACTGCATTGAAATTTCAAATTTTCACCAAATAGATTTATTTTTTAAAAAAAACCTAGTAGTTAGAAACTACATTCAATTTTCTACAAATTCTATTCTTACATTATTTTTTGAAATTATGATAATACTTATTCAAATTTTTACATCAATTTTCCTAACTTTAATTTTTCTAAATTTTTTGCCACTTAAGGGCCAGGTTTTTCATGATGATCCTGCACATACCCCATGACACTATGAGATATTATATTTTAAAATATCAAGAGGGAGACTTACTTTATTATTAATTTCCAAATCAACAAGGAAATAATCAATGACAAGTGACTTCAGGGAGATATAAGGATATTGGGCTAACAGAAGATTGTGTCCCTTCAATACAATGATGAAGCTACCAAGGACAAGAACATCAAAGGGAATGATGATTATCAATGGGATATAATCAAAGATCCCCTCGATGACCCTATGAAATAAAAGAAGAAAACCTTATTAGCAGTAATCAAATATAAAGTTTCAGACTAAGAAAGGATATTGGAGGGACCAAGGTATATCAGGGAGAGACTATTCAGCATCCCATTGATACCTTGAAAGGGAAGTAATGACATAATGCTCATCAAAGAGAAATATAGATATCAGTAGGAGCATAGTTAAGGTCTCTTTGATACAATGATAATAATTGCTTCTCCACTCATGTGACAACCAAAGATGTTGAAGAGAAATTAAAAGTTTAATGACCACCCTACTGACAAAAAAGATATAGCCAGTGTGCCATTTATGACCAAGATCTGAAGAATGAATATCAAATATTGATCTCATTTTGATTCTTGAAAATATAAGAAACACACAGAGAGCAAGAGAAAGTTCCACAACTTGTTACAAACTTCTAATCATTTCTTTATGTTTAAAAAAAAAGTAATTAGCTGAGATAAAAATTATGAAGAGACACACCTTTTTGTAAAATTCCTAAAGCTTGTTGCTTCATGTATAAGAAGGGAAACCAAGGCCTAGTTTTGGATCATCATCATTATCATCATCATCAAAAAAAAAAATAGAAAATCATAGTAATCATGAAGTCTTATGTTACATCTTGTACACTCTTTTGAAGCAATATTAATGGAGAGGAAGCATTAATCTAGCGTTCATTTTCCTAGTGTTCAATTATGTATTGAGTTAAATTTCTATAATTTATTTGTGTTGTCTCTAGAGTGGTCTTTTCTAATTATTTAAATCATTATATCAAGAATATATATGATTTATCTAGGCACATTTGTTGTCATTTGTTGTCATTGTGTGATTAATTTAGTTGGTCTTTGTGTGAAAGAATTAAAATCCTCCTTAAGTGGTTCATGTTTATAGGTTTCCACCAAGAATTAAAGTCCTTTTAAAAAATCATCTGAAGTTGGTTTCCTTCAAACAAGAGTTAAAATCCTTTAAATAGTCACGGTAATCCAAAAAGATATCACTAAGATTAGTAAGAAGATCTTGATAGCTAACAACCTTGCACATTTATATAAGTTATATACAATTAAAAGTGTCAAATAGCTAGAGTTAATCCAAGGAAATAGATACATCTATCATACATATTTGACTCCAATTACCCAATAGGATTAGGCACTAGTCGTATTAGCTTCAAGCAATACACTATATAAACCTTATTCTTATAGTCAACTCTCAAAACATTCACAGTATGATTAGTTGTTAGGTTTGCATCTATTTCACTTCCACATGCCATTGTAATAGATTGCTCAAACTAGAGATCATATACATAACTTTAAATCTGCTCAATAATTTAGGTACACCCATCTAGGTCTTGCAAATCCTAAAGTGCAGGGGGATTTCAAGCATATCCATTAGCCCAAAACATTCCCAAAGATCTTGGCACCCTCTTAAGGTTAACAACTTCCATTTTTGAGACCTAACACAGTGTTTCATGGATGATTTTTTGGGAGAACTACATATGTCAATTTACAAATTGATTGTCAAAAATATTTGTGTAAGACAATTTTTTTATTCTAAGAGGTCTCTACACATTTCAATGTCACAACAATTCATACTAGGGTATTTTACAACCCTGTTTTGTAAGAGTTGACATAAGATACTCTACACAATGCAAGACTTGGCTAAAGATTATAGCCACCCAACATCTAGGAGCTTCATAAAAGAACAATAGAGATTATCTATGAGAGAATAATGTTATTTTATCAAAGGATGCAAATGATAGATTATTATTGATATGATTGTTGTTTCACATAATAACCCTTGGTTATATAGCCAAGGTGAGACATAAGATTTGAAAATATCATGAAAATTTTCTTAATATTATGTTCATGAGACAAATAATATTAAATGAATTAGGATAGAAGCACTAATGTCCAAGAAAAGATAAGATCTAATGCCAAATAAGAATTCTAAAATTTTTTATAGTACCTAAGTAAAATTAACATGTGAATAGGACCTACTAGGTGAACTAGTTAGGTAAAACACCTAATTCACACTAGCATCACTACTTAAGTGCAACTTATTGAGTAATTGAATCTTCTTATGCAAATGATGCATAGATGGGTCCCAACAATGAGTCCATATTAGGTACCCATGGAAAAATACAATATCTCACAAACATAGAAAAAGATAAAATATGTTGGGAAAAGAACTCCTCCCCAAATGAGAGATGAAAAAATGTTGACTAAAAAAAGAGAAGGATGAAACCCCATGCAAGAGAAAGACTACCTATAAGAGAGAGTAAGAAAAACCATGAAACTCCCCCTTGATGTAGAGTCTCCTAAAATTATGATAGATGTTTGATAGTGAATGTTGAAGATGATCTAATCTCATTAAAATGAATTGCTCCCCTTAGGAGGAAACAAAAGCAAGATGGTATGTACAATGTCTTCCTATTCCTAAAAGGAAGATAAGGTAATGTAAATGATTTGTGATCTATTTCAATTATGCTCAAGTGCCTCTATGGTTGTGTTGAAATATGTCACAATCCAAATAGGCATTCTAGGCCACACTAGAGAAGATGACAACCCTAAATCTCCTAAGAACGGTCCTAGAACACAATCCAAAGAAAAAGATGCCTCTTTATAGAAAAGAAGCCTCCTCCAAGTGCTTCTCAAATGTTTCCACACTCATGTCAAACAGTCAAGAATGATCATGTAGAGAATAAACAAGAGGATCAAAGTGTTCCCTCACAAAAATTGAAGAAGTATCATCCCCATCAAGGAGAAGATATAATATGCAATTAATTGTGTCTCCAAAATTTAAAATT
>VDFB02123673.1:0-19448 GCA_007258455.2 Sequoia sempervirens | reverse complement strand
TCACCTAAACTACTCTACTATCTTTCCAAGGAAAAGGGTAAGAAAGAGTACATGAAATGAAACCTATACTATGGGTGATTCACCAAAATAATCCCAAGCATAATATTGGTGTTTTTTACACACAAGAATGATCAACAACCTAAGCAGTAGCTTACATAACTCAAAACTTCATATGTCTTTGCATCAGTGCTTCATAACTAGGCTAAAAATGTCAAGAACAACATCCTAAAGGAAGTAAAAAAAAATGTCTTCAGAACTTAGACTCTCTCCTGAACTAGCTCAACACATGTTATGACCTGTAATAGTTCATATTAACTACATAAAGGATAAGAAAAAAGAGACAAAATAAAAGGGAAAATAGTTCCACCATAAGATTTCATCAACCATTTTAAGAGCTTTCACTATAAAATAACAAATGAGAAGGTAAAATAGATTATCTTATTGATTAGAAAGGTGCTTCAACTATTTTACATGCTTGATATTGAGTCACAATGTTGTCTTTTTTTTGAAAGATCTCCAAAATAAGCTATTATAATGCATGCTGAAAGAAGAAAGAACTAACTCCAAAACTCCTGTTTGAAGCTATTTGTGTTTTTTGACGCTTTCCCCACACACATACTTCAAGAAGCTTCCTTGTCGTATGCAGCAAAAAAACCCTAAAAATAGCCTCCAAAACCTCTCCAAAATGTCTTCAAAGTGAAGAAAAATTCAAGCCATGACTTTACCCACAATAAAAGCATGAGAAACTGCCCCGAAATGCTCTCATTCCCTCCAAAAATCTAGTCAAAGACATCCTACATACTTTCCACATGTTTGGCACAAGTCATTACTTTTCAACCATATTCCCTTGATTGTTTTGACTTATACTTTTGGTGTGTTCAACACACCACTATCTTGCGTATACAAAACATTATTAAAGTGATTTATAATAATATCACTTAAATATTGTTTTTACATTTTCAAATTGATGCAAGAAAAGAAAACACATGAGTCACCTATGCTTTAAAAGACCCCAAATTTTCTCCAAACTAGGTAAAACAAGCCTATATTTTTGGCATGTGTTGGCTAAACTCTCCAACCTCCCATGTATGATTGCATAATCATAAATTTCAACCATAAATCCCTTTATGCCAAAACTGAAGGAAACACCTCTTTTCCTTTGCATTTATATAACATGTATTTAAGTGACTTATACACTATCACTTTAATACAAAGTTTTACATTTCAAAATTGAAATCAAATTTCAATTTATGCAAAATAAAAAGCATTCGAATTTAAAATGTACTTTGAGAGTCACTAAAAAAAGAAGTAAATCCTCTAAAGTATGCAAAGAAGGCATAAAACACTTAACATATTACATGAGGCATTAGTAAGGAGAAAATAAAATAAAACAAAGGCAAAACCATCCCAAGCTATCAGTCAAAATCTAGGGTAAATGAAACCCTAAAGAGAAAACCCACAAGAAAAGATTTACTCCACTTCATTTTGCATTGCATCTCTTGCTACTATCATGAGGGAACCGCCATGGTCGAGAGTTGGAGTTGAGAGTTTTCATGATGCTTCCATGGAGGTTATTCTTAGCAGATCTATATGTATCTCTCACATGAAATCAATAGAAAAAGCTTGGGTAAGCCCTTTGCTTCAGTATATCTTTCTTTTCTCTTTCATTTTTGTAGAAAAATGTGCTCCATTCGAGCTCCATCTCTACTCTGTAGAAGCTTGAGGGTTTTTTTTTTTTGTATTTTCTGAGAAGAAAAATGGAGGAAAAATATCCATCTCCAGGCATGGATTTTCATCTTTGCAAGTATCAAGGCCTTATTCTCACCTCTAGATGAGATTTCTTCTGACCGTTTTGGTCTTCATCATGCTTGACCTACATGTTTGAGGGTTTTCATTTTTGTATCTTCCTTTTGGAGGTCGTGGCTTCATGCAATTTGAAAAAAAACCCTTCGTTGCTTCTACACCGTTTTGTATTCACTCTTTCATCCACACACATGATTTACCTTTGTTATAGACAAGCTCCCATAATAAGTTTATTTACAAACTTTTAAAATAAAAGCTTGGTAGAAGCCAGTAGAGTTTTTTATGTTATAAAAGAAGAAAAGACCCTATAGAAAATGATTATCATAGCATATACAAAACATGAGTATCCACATAATGTAGTCACACTTTGCTTTGAATTTGACCTCTGCACTTCCCATGTGTTTATCATCTTCAACAGGCACTATCCACTAGACATTAATTGTTTTCCTTGAAGACTATTTCCACTCTACTTGACTGTCATTTCATACTACCTTGCAGGCTATCTTTAACACTATCTTCATGACTATGGTGGTTGTCTATGATCATTACTCATGACTGTCACTATTCCTTATTGTTCTGTCCACTTGTGTCTTGTATTATCTTCTATTTTGTCAACTGAAAGAGACAAGGCTAGTGAAAATGAAACATAGCAATGCCAAATATCATTAGTACCTAGTAAAAGTAATAAACTCCCTCTGTATCTGGAACTTGTGATTTTCCCCATGCTTGACTTATTTCATAAGGGTTATGACACTAAGAGAGAACTACACCTAAACTCTTTATGGTTTGAAAGATAATCTTGGATAGTCATGGCTTCCCTTGCCTTGATTGCTCATCTATACCCTGCTCTAGATATTTAACTAGAGTTAAGGATCACTATAATCCTCTTTCCATTGTATGATGCCAAATAACCTCTAGGAATCCAATGCAAATTGTACCATAAATTATATGTAAGCAACTTTCCTTCAAGTCACATAGATCAAGCTTGAACTACAACCCTTCTTCACTTGGCATGATGCCATTGACTAGTAGGGTTGCACTTCCATAATTTCCTTTATTTTACCAATATAAACTTGTTTCTCACAAAGAAAAATAATTCTCATAACTATGCCTAGAGCTCATAATGATTGGTGCTTTTTGCTTCAAAATGTGACTGTACCTAATCAAAATTCACTTTAGTTGCATCTTATACAACATATCTTCTTAGCCAAGAGATCATAGCCATGCTGCATCTTATACAAACATAAAGCAACATAAAATATATAACGATATCTAGGAAAAGGCATCCATATTTCATTTTCTCAAACAACTTAAGGCATCTTCAAACCTCCCATCATGATCGCATGATCTTTTGGACTTCCATCTTGATGGTGTCTGTTGTTTATACTTAACTCAGCAACTTTGAAAATTATAGCATGATCTCCCTCATGATTGCTTTTGAAAAAAAGCTTCTATATCCTCATGGAACATGACTGCTCTATTTACTACTACAATGACTGTGTCACTAGTTCCCTTTTGATTTATATTTTCTGCTAGTAAGAACAAAGATGATCACTATGATTTTCATGGCTAGAATACAAAACAATAGATCATAACATATGATCCTTGAGTTCATTCACCAAAATCTTATCAGATTTTCTTGTGATCTTTTATCTGCAAAAGCATAAATCATCATGTATCCACTGTCCTTAATGATGCTATCCTCAACAAAACATATTTTTGTGCATGAGGAAAAGTGTTGTTTTATAGTATAAAGCTCCTTGATTTACCTTATAGACTGCTCCATTTCCTAAATTTTGAAACAGACTTGGAAACACAGACCATTACACTTCACAGTGTTCTTTGCTACAATTGTTTCATAACTTGATCACTCAAAATTTTATTTTTTCTTGTTCACTAAGATAGTAACAGTATACATTGAAATAAAAACCTTTGAATGATTTTGCATTTATTACTCACAAATCTGATCATGCTTTTCTTATGCTGGCATCATGTTGAAACCGTTGGATATGCTTCCATTACTTATTGCAAATGTGACAACCAATGCATTAGATGACTTTGTCACTACTTCATACAATGATGATTGACAATGCATCTCAGTTACTCATTTACATCAATGTTTTTTTATTCTCATGTGTTGCTCTTTGGGACAACACATTGACATGGTGACCTTGACCATGCATTTCACTCATCACCTACATCACCTATAGATGCTCCATGTAGCTCATGATAGCTCCTAATAGTACTCATTGTTTCACAAATATGATGACTTCGTACTTGTGAATTCAAAACTGCAAGCATCGAGGAATCTTTGCAAACTAGTTCTATGTCATGTTCCTATTGGTAAGGAGTATCTTTATTAATATGAGAGAACTCCTATTAATAAGATATTTATTCTATATCAATATCACCATGATTAATGAAACTTGTCTTCAAGGATTATAGTGGTGATATAAAAAGAAACTATCCCTCTCTATCTAAAGAAACTAGAGGGTAGCATGTTGGGCTCAACCCTTGTGGGAGTCCATTTCACTCTACATGCTATGATATCAAATGTAGATGATCAAGCAATGAAATATTTAACCTATACCTGCACAGTGAACAAACATGTTAGATAAAAATAGAGCATATAATAGATGTAAATATGATAAAATTTTGTTTTCTTGGACATCTATGGTATGAAAACTATTTTGATGCTTATGAGGATCAAGCTATATTTTTATGGATGTTTGCATATGTATTGATTGGTGATCTTTCATTTCTCTAGAACCAACTCTCTCCCACACATACAGGAATTGGTGGAGTAGTAGGGAAGGCATCTTTTGGAGGTTGGACAAACAGGAGGGGTTGAATAGATGCAACTCTACTCAACTAGGGTTCGTCATTCAGGAAATGATGGGTCCCCTCTCTTTACATATGCATTATTTCTTTCTTATATCTATTAATGCATAGTTTTTTCCTTTATTTGAATTCAAATAGTCAGTCCCTCAGCTTGTGTGGGACACTATACACTTATGATTATCAATAAAGACTACCTTTGCAAAAAAAATTTCACTCTCTTCTCTATTGTATGCAATTGCATAACCTAATAATGTAGCCTTTTGATAATTTATTTTATGCATATGAATGAACATAGAAAAATTAAATGTGTACCTTTTCCCTTTACTTTTGCAAAAAAATCACAGCTCTACCTAATTAAGATGGAACCTAAATTAGGTAATAGTAATTAGAACCAAAAGGGAGATAATACCTACCATCCTTGAGATCAAAATAATGGAGACCAAAGAGGAAAAGGAAGATCTAGATGAGGATTGGGAAGAGGAGGCTTCCGTCGAACCTATTTCCAGTTCAGAGAAGGACATTGAGCCTATGAGTGTCCTCAACATTAAGGGAGGAAAAATAGAAGACCTGAAGGAAATGCACGAGTTGTGCATGTAGAGGAAGATGCAGAGTCTTCACATTCTAAAGTCGTTGAAAGAGGAGAGGCCCTTTTTGTTAGAAGAGCCAGCTTGTTGAATGAGGAGAAGGAACCAGATCAAAGAAAGAACATATTTCGCACTTGATGTAAGTGTGAAGGTAAAGTTTGTAATGTTATCATTGATGGAGGTAGAACTGATAATTTTGTTTTAGAGGAAATAGTTATTAAGTTACAATTGGAGAGGAGAAGGCATCCAAAACCATACTCGATCACATGGTTGCAGAAGGACCACAGAGCTTTGGTTAATGAGCAATGTTTGGTAAAGTTTATGATTGGTAACTATCAAGATGGGCTTTTGTGTGATATTATAGCTATGGATGTTTGTCACATGTTGTTAGGAAAACCATGGTAGTTTGATCGACAAGTGATGCATGATGGACATGCTAACACATATTCCTTCACAAAGGATGGTGTTTGTCATAACTTGAAACCCTTGAAGGAGGTAGAAGAAAATGTTTGCAATAATACAAGGATTCTTTTTGGTTGATGGAAGAGAGTTCCTAGAAGGTATGAGACATGAGCATATGTATGTGTTTTGCATTGATCCTTAGAGTCGCTAAAGAAGATACTAATGAGGTACCTATAGAAGTTTCAAATTTATTGAATGAGTTTAAGGATATTGTTTTTGATAATGTTCCCAATGAAGGTTTTCCTCCATTAAGGAAGATTAGCCACTAGATGGACTTGATTCCTAGAGCTAGTTTTCCAAATAAGGTAGCTTATCATATGACTTTAGAGAAGAGTGAAGAGTTGAATAGACAAGTGCAAGAGTTGTTGTGAAAGGGATTGATCAGAGAGAGTTTGATTCCATGTAAAATACCTATAGTACTAGCACCAAAGAAGGATGGGGAATGGTAGATGTATATAGATTCTAGAGCCATCAACAAGATCACTATCAAGTATAGATTTCCCTTGCCAAGGATGGATGGCATCATGGATTGTTTGAGTGGAGTTAAGTACTTCACAAAGATAGATCTAAAGAGTTGTTATCACTAGATTCAAATTAGAGAAGGAGAAGAATGGAAAACAAACTTCAAGACCAAAGAGGGCTTGTACAAGTGGTTAGTCATGCCCTTTGGGATAACCAATGCACCAAGCACCTTCATGTAGCTCATGAACAAGGTACTCAAAGATTTTTTGTGTAAATTTTTCATTGTTTATTTAGATGACATTTTAATTTTTAGGAAGACATTGGAGGAGCATTTGATGCATATCACAAAAGTTTTTGAGAAGGTAAGAATGGAGAAGTTGTTGATCAATTTGATTCAGAAGTATAGTTTTGAGAAAAGAGATTTGGTGTACTTGGGATTTATTGTGTTATTAGAACATATTAAGATGAACTCAGAGAAGGTAAAATATATCATTGAATGGCCTACACCAACGATTTCTACTGAGGTGAGATATTTTCATGTTTTGGCTAGTTTTTATAGAAATTTTATCAAAGGTTTCAGTAGTATTTGTGCATCTCTAATTGAAACAATGACAAGGGATAGAAAAGAGTTTAAGTGGACTAAAGGAGCAGCAAAATTTTTTGATATATGTTGAAGAAGAAAGTTATGGAACAACTTGTTTTGACACTTCCAGATTTCAACAAGGTATTTCAGGTAGATTGTGATGCTAGTGGAAATCCTGTTGGAGTTGTTTTGAGTCAAGAAGGTAAATCCCTTGCCCATTTTAGTGAAAATTTGAATGATGTAGGGAAGAAGTATTCTATTTATGACAATATTTTTATGCTATAGTTCATGGTTTGAAGAAATCGACACACTATTTGTTTCCAAAAGAGTTTGTTTTATTTACTAATCATCAAGCTTTACAATATTTGAATAGTCAAGGGAAGTTGAATCAAAGACACTTGAAATGGGTTGAATTTTTGCAAAGTTATACATTTATTTTGAAGCATAGAAGTGGAAGATCTAATAGAGTTGTAGATGCCTTAAGTAGGAGGAAATTTTTTTTAACAAAAATGCAAATTAAAATTGTTGGGTTCAATGAACTCAAGAGCTTGTATCTTGAGGATCCTATTTTTGCAAAGGCTTGGAGAGCTTGCAAGGAGCCTATCACCTTGGATAGGAAGAGATGATTGGATTTTACAATCCAAGATGGTATGTTGTTTCAAAGGAATCAATTGCATATTCCAAGGAGTTCCATGAGAGAGAACCTAATCAATGAGAAACATGTGGAGGATTAGTTGGAGACTTTGGTTGAGATAAGACCAATTGTTGATGAGCATTACTATTGGACATAGTTATAGCAAGATGTGAAGAAGTTTGTGCAAAGTTATAGAGTATGTCAGATGGCGAAAGGGGAAAGTCAGGATACTGGATTGTATCAGCCATTACCTATACCTGAGAGACCATGGGAGGACATTAGTATGGATTTTTTTCTCGGATTTCAGATGACACAAAGAGGGCATGATTCCATATTTGTGGTGGTGGATAGATTTTCAAAGATGGAACACTTTGTTCTATGTCATAAGACCAATGATATTCATTTTGTAGAGTTATCTTTTAGAGAGGTGGTGAGATACATGGTCTACCCAAGAGCATAGTTTTGGATCAAGATACCATGTTTGTTGGGTATTTTTGGAGGACATTGTGGAAGAAATTGAAGACTGATTTGAAGTTTAGTTCTACATACCATCTATAGACTGATGGGAAAAAAGAGGTGGTGAATAGAAGTTTGGGTAACTTGTTGAGATGCTTAGTAGGAGATAAACCCAAGGGATGGGATTTGATTTTACCACAGGAAGAATTTTCTTATAATAATTCTATCAACAAGAGAATTGGAAAATCACCATTCTAGATTGTGTATGGGTGTAGTCCAAGAACTACTTCTGAACTGAGAAAGATAGATAAGGAAGATAAGAGTAGTGTTATGGATGAATATTTTGCTGAGCACCTGAAGAATTTGAATGAAGAGGTGAAGAAACATATCAATAAGATGAACTCTCAATATAAGGCTAAGGTAGATTAGAAAAGGAGATATAAGGAGTTCTAAGTAGGAGATGAAGTCATGGTTTATTTTTGAAAGGAGAGGATTCTAGTTGGTACATACTACGAGCTAAAGATGAAGAAGTTTGGACCATGAAAGATCTTGAAGAAGCATGATTCGGGAAATGCATATGAGGTATAATTTGATAGAATATCATGAAGGAGTTAAGGAGAATGAATTAACAGATGCACAATGGAACATTCTAACACCTATGTCAGAAAACTAGAAGAGATAGAAGAAGTTTTGGATAGCTATGTGGGTAGAAGCACAATAAACAAACAAAATGCAAAGTAATTGGTTAAATGGAGAGGAAGGCTTGTTGAAGATTCATCATAGTTATCTAAGGCTGAGGTTAACTTTCTTGGTTTCCCTCTAACTCTTGAGAAGTGACATAGTTACTTTTCAAATTTCCCTGGATGTTTGATGCAAGAGCATCTAGTGGTGTAATGGAAATCTTGCATCACCCAAAAATATTATATTTTCATTTTGTTTGCAGTTTCCTTAGTTTTTTTGGGGCCCATGGTGACTCATGTAGTCTTTGAGATGTTTAGAAGTTTGAAACAACAAAAAATAGGCACCTGCTAATTTTTATTAAGTCAACCTATTCAATTCCTATCGACATGAAAATTGACCCAAAGGAGTGAAATGAGAAAATATGATTTTTGGTGAAAGAATCATCTCAAAATCATGTACCATTTAGAAGATATTAATTTTTCATCCCAAGGAATTTATCCAATGAAGTTTAAAACTGAAAAATGAGGCCCTTCAAAGCCCCAAAATAGGGTGCAAAATATTTGATCTTTTAAATTTGGAAAAATTTGGTTGTATATCTCTTCACAAGCTTTCCAACGATATGTCACAATTGAAAATATGATGGTCAGATCGAAAGTTATGAACCCAAGAAGTTGTAAATATATAAAATAAAAACTTCTAGTGCAGGAAATAGGTGGTGGAATTTCTAGTGCCAAAATGAGGTTACACCTTTTAGAATATTCTAAGGCAGTTACACTTCTTGGATAAAGAGGGAGAACACAGGTTATAGAGGAGCTTCGGTAGGGCATATCATGGTTTTTGGCTTGTAGATTTCTATAATGAAAAGGCCCATGTGGCTATAGTATGTTTTTTTTTAGTATTGTAATTTCACTTCATCAAGATAATAGAAAGCAAGTGTTTCTTTCTGCATTTTCTATTGATCTCTCTTGTTTAGTTGTGTGTGCGTGGTTTTGTAAGGGGAGTATCCTCATCACCCTCCCCCTTTATATCTATATATATCTTCCTCTCTATATCTCCCTCTATATCTCCCTATCTCTATCTTTATCTCTCCCTCTACCTCTCTCTATCTCTCTATCTATTTTTCGTCCTCTCTTTATGCATCCATCCCTTCCTCTCTTCCTCTTCCTCTTCTCAGACCTCTATATCTATATTTATTTTCCTCTCCATCTCTATTTTCTTACCCTCCATTTCTCTCTAAACCTATATTTGAACCTCTCTCTACCTCTCTCTATATCACTTTCTATCCCTATATTTATATTTTTATCTTTCCCTCTATATATATTTATCTTTTCCATCTGTATTTATCTCTCTCTCTCTCTCTCTCACACACACAGACACACACAGACACACACAAATCCATGTCCCTATAAATGGATGCATAGTTGATTTGAAGTTATCACTTCTCCTTTTAGACTTATGTTGCACAAACATCATTTGCTAAAAGGCCTACCAATCAACCTCATGTATTGCACAAATTTATGAAAAAAATAGTCCAAAATTATCCTAATTGACCTTGCAAACCTCTTGGATGCACCCATTGCACACCAAGGTGCAATTGCTAGTATACAATCTAATCCATTCCATCAACTATAAATATTTAGTCTAGGCTGATCTATGTTTACATTTAAGCTTTTTTAGCCGATACACTACATATATTGTGAGATTTAAACCTGAAACAAGTCTCACACCTATCAGCCACTATTGAGTCGTCAGAAAACAAGTTTCAACTATCATTTAATGGTAAACTAGTTGTCGTTTAATGGTTAACCAGCTACTATTTAATGGTAAAACAGCTACCTTTTAATGGTAAAGACCTCTGAAATATCAGGTAAAAGCCTCCAAAATCCCGCTTATCATATAAAAGCAAGATAAATATTGATTTGACAACTGGATGAGAAGATTCTATTTCCATTTGCAATGTCTCTTCAATTTGATGAGAACTTTCTTTTTTCATTTGTATTGCATTATGTTTTAAATCTATATGTAAATATTCCATAATCAGATAATACTTAATTTCTTTCAAAAAAAAATCTAAATTTTTCTAAGTTTATTTCATTCCATTATTTAGCACTTATTATTAATTGTTTAATCTAACCACATGCAAAAGAATTTGCAGCACATCCATACACAAACACATACTCTCTAACATATTAACACACATATAATTTTTGATTGGCATAATCCTTATTTAGGCTTAGCATTTTCATAGATTAACTTATACTAAACACTAGGCATTGTTTATTCCCTTTCCGAGAAGTTCGTCCCCTGCATTTAATTAGTGAGAAAAAACAGAAGATAACATTGGAACGTCACATTGAAATGTCACACTGAATGCTGATCAAGCGTTATTAAAACATGGATTGGGTGAGTAAGGATAAAAAACTCAGAAGTTGCAAAAATGGATATGGAAATCAAAGTTTGGCGAAACCTCCCCGATGAAATTGCGTTGAATATCATAGCAAGGCTGCTCCCAAAAAGAAGTCTTATGAGATTGAGGACTGTGTGCAAAGCATGGAATGAGATGCTGTCCTCATATGCTGCCATGCAGAGAATATATCCAAACATACATCTTTCTTACACCTCTGCGTTTCTATTTCAATTCAATGAGATTGAGTTAAGAGAGAGACATTGGTGGCAATCCGAAAAGATAGAGTTAGGTAAGAGTCATTCATGGGTGATAGAAGGAAACGGAGATTTTTACAAACTCGGTAAATATTCTTATAGAATAGAAATAGCATGCAACGCCATGTTATGTGTGTACGATTATCCTTACTATTATATTTGCGACGAAAAGAGCAGGTCTGTGAAACGCGTCCCTTACAATGCAATTGCCATTGATTCTGACACGAGTTACCCACGTCTTGTAAAAGCATTTCATATTTTCAACGACAAATTCATTATGCTGGCGGGCCCTCTATATTATAATTACATTAATGTCTGGGATTCAGCAACCGGCCTCTGGAGGAGTAGAAGTTTTGAAGGCTTGCATGACATTAAGGCTTTAGGGCGGGGAGTTTACTACAGAGGAAGATTTTACTGGTTAGATCATGAATCACGTAATGGAGAGGTTCTGGAATATAACATTTTCGATAGTCACTGGACAAAGATTCCACCCCCACATGATGCAATTTACAGAGATAATACATCTTGCAAAACATTTCTGCGACATGGATTTAGGACCGTTGCTAGTGTGTATTGGTGTTTAGCTGGGAGTGACTTCGGTGAACTAATTTTGGTTGACAGGGAGTGCGGGTTTATGTGGAAATTAGAAAGCGGAGAAGAAAACATTAACTCCAAAAGGTGGTGTAGAGTGGATATATGTTTGCCCAAAGAAATTAAGCTTATTTCAGTTAACAACAGTGGATGGACTGTGGTAGTTGGTGGAGAAGGAATCCATGTATATGATGGAAGCAGAAGACTTGTGCGAAAATTTGCACTGGATGAAATTGATCCGCAACTTGCAATGCAAATAAAGACACTAAAACATCGTACATTTGCTGACATTTCCTTATACCCACCTTTATTGCCTTTGGAGTGTACCTACTTATGGTGGCCTGATATAAGAACTTTCTGACCTAATTTATTTAATTTTACTTCAGTTTCTCCTTCACATCTTGATGTACACTGAAGTTCGAATACTATGTGAAAGTAAGATGGAAAAAAAAAAAAACAGATCGAGCAAAAATTTTGTATGAGTTTTCAAAATAAAATTACATATTTTTTTAGGATTTTATTATTATTATTATTTTTTTAATAAAATATGTCTTAAATACTTTTAAATAACTTTCATAACAATGTTGTCTTAGTGTTGACTTTCAATTCAATCTTTTTTTATTTTTATTAATTGAAATTGGAAAACACTACTTTAAACATGTGATTTAAGATAAACAAAAGTTAAAATATCTTACTTATATTTATTCTTTATTATTGAGGATGTAAAAATTACTACTGACATAACGAACTCAAAGTATGTGCTTCTTTTCATATAATGTTCTTAGTTGTCTTTATAGGTATTTTTTTCCTTTGGTTCTATGTAAGTATTGGAAGACCATTATGATATTTGGTCATGAGGTGTCTCAAGGAATAATTCACAAAGACAATGTATAAAACAAACATACATATATAGAAAAAAAATAAAATGCATAAATGAAGAAAAAAGAGACTGAAAATAAGAATTCCCCATCATCAAATTAAAAAGCTAATGATTGATTTGATTATGATGATAACATTGTTGATGTGGGGTGACCTCTCTCAAGAACAACATGAGGATTGCAAATGATATATATTAAATGGTGATGATTGATTGATTTAAACAATGTTCGGGTTTTAGCAACATTAAAGAAAATAATTATGAATGCTTTTGTGGATATGTGTTAGTTTGCTTGGCTATAATTGGTAAGATTTTGTTATGTTGTTATTAATATCTTATATTTGTTTATACTAGGTAGGGGATCACAATCTAGAAGGTTTGAGTATCTAGAATTTGGGGTTGTTGATCATGGGTGGAAATTGAAGTTGTTGTATAGTATACTTAGGATTCATCAATGTTTAATCTTGGTTTCATAGAAGGATGTGTTATGGAGAGTGATGGGGCTAGGATATTTGATGGAAATGGGAGGTCATGTATGATGTAGTATCCAAGAACTATGTTACATAGAATGGTATTTCACACTAAATTATGTCTTAATTATTTAAAATGTTATACTTGAACATATTGAAGAATTATCAACAATATATTTCACAATCTTGTTCACCACTTTATCATAGTAAAAAATAAAAGTGAGGATGTGTATGGTGGTGTTGGGATGTAAATGAATGAAGCAATGATATGATGATGTGATATGCATGGATGGATAATTATCACAAATGATAGATGAGATGAATGAATGGAAGAAAATTTCCCCCAAGTGTAGTTCACATAAAAGGAAGAAAATTTACATATGAGACAATTTACAAATGGTTTCTCAACACAGTACTTGCTTAAGCCATCGTAGGTATCATTTTCACCATTAAATTTATTTTGTATTTTATTTTTCTAATTTACGATTTTTAATCTATTTAATTGTTTGAATGTTTAGATTCAACCATTTTCTTCCATGATAAACTAATAATATTCCACTTTGAATAGCTCCTTTAGGCGGATCATGCTATTAGTGTTGCACTTGGTATCTACATTATTATGAGCTTCAATGATTGGTAGGTTGGATTGTCTTGTAGTACTTCAAAGGAAAGTGGTGTTTTGAGCAAGTTGGATTGGAGATATGGTAGTTTTGTGAAGAGTTGGATGAAAGGGATGTGGTGATGAAGTTGAATGAAGGACTATGTTATCTTTTGAAGTAGGCCGATTTCTTTAACTTTTGATTCTAATTTGTTATGACCTATCCTTCTCAATGTTAAAATTATATATCACTCAAATATTAGTAAAAGTTTAGGTGAAATATGCCATTAATTATGTTTTTCTATCTGTTTAATCCAACTATATATGATTTTATATTATATTTTTCTATATTTTTAATCCAACAATAATTTAGAATTATTTAAGTTTTATTTATTTAAAAATTAAAAATATTTACTAAAGAATTGATCTTTTAAAATATATGACATTTTTTCTAATTAGTTTTTAAAAACCAAGTAGTATATACAACAAGAAAATTTGACCAAGAAAGGGAGATATCAACAAGGGATTTTTGGCCCTTTGCAAAAGGAAAATCATTTTTTTTAATAAAAAAATCTATATTTAATATGAATCTGCATGGATTCTATATAGTACGGCAAGGTGTAGAGGATTAAAAAAATGCAAAAAATAAAAGTTATCAATTTTCACCTAATGATTTTTTTAAAATTTATAAAACCTTCTAGACTCAATAATTATGTCCATTTGGCTCCATGGTGATCCATTGATAGGGTTAAGTGTTGTATTTACCAAAATTTAGAAAGGAACCTACTATTTAGGGATCTAATACCATGTTGAAGAAACCAAGATATAAATGTAAGAACAATGATAAAATTCCACTAGTGAATAATAAGCACAAAATTATGTCTATCAAATAAAAATTTGCATACAAAATTTATAATGAGTGCCTTGCATATAAAGGAAAAGAAGAGGAGGTAGTAAGGTAGGATTGAACATCTAACTACCCCTCCAAATGTGCAACACATGCTAGATCATATGACAAGTGTGAGAGAATGTGTTAAGCGTTATTGAGATAGGTTTCTCAAGAGGTGAGTACATGTGTCTGAACAACATAAAGTGAGTGTAGCATAGAAAATTGTACTCCTTTTTAGGTGAAAGTACAATTTCATGTTTTATTTGGGACCTACTTAAGTGAACCTTTCATCAATGAATTGAAACATTCCCTAACTAGGCCCTAATTTCCTAAATTATGCATTTCATGGCCCATTTAATTGCTTTATGAGAAATCATGTGTACAAAACTTGAGAAAACATTCTCAAAACTTTACACCAAACAAAATAGGGCTGGGACATAGTCGCCCTAGGCAACTTGGTCCCCCAATGTTGTCTCCATATTTTAATATGTTGAGGACAATGATTTGTTATTTAAATTTTAAATGTCAAATGTTGGTTATCAAGATCTAGTTTTTGAGAAATTAGATTAAATTCCTATAAATACCTAGTCATTTGACTATTTAAAAACTAATTAGAAAAAGGAGAAAGAGATTATTGCAACAATCACATTCTTCCAAAATACATTCAAATTTGTACGTTTTTCAAGCATATTTACAAATTTGATGAAGTTTCATTCAATGATTGGATTTTAATACCAATAGAAGGACATGATGGAATTTAGGTTTAGAAAGTGCTCTTGACCATTTTCTACAACCTAATGACTTGTTTCTTAAGTTTTCTCATCTTCAAGCTTCATTCTACTTGCTACCTAAGGTGAGGTATCATTGTGTTTTAGATTTCCTAAGGGTATTTGACTTTGTCTTAGGTAGGTCTTATCATTGTCATTTAGGAATCCTTATCTAATACACTTGAGTATGGTTTTATGTATTTTATCTCATTGCAACCTTAGATGCACTTAAGGTTATGAGAATGTACACTTTTATCAATTAGTTTATTAGCTATTTATGGAGGTAGAAATACAAAAACAAGGGCTTGACTAAGGAAAACTCCTATATACCCACCCTCCATTTTATTTTTAGATTTATTATAGGTCTTAATCTAAATATGAAAAGTTGCATAACAAGAAATGGAAGGTAGAAAGAGAATTACAAATCTATATTTTCAAATCTAGAAGAAGTCAACTAAGGCACAGTTGCCCTGGCTGACTTAGTCCCCAATTTCAGCCTCAAAATTTGTATGGAAGGTGCACAAAGCTCTACCTTTCTCAGATATGATGTCAGAATTGGGTTTTATACTTTATCTATTGTAAAAAAAAATCATTTACATATTAGGTCACATAGTTTCATTAGGTCAATAAAAGTAATTCAATTTCAATCAATTTACAAGGCACAAAAAGATTAGATCCAAGCTATATTGACTCACCTTCAAGGTTGCAATTCAATCTAATCTCCTTTCCTATTTGTATCCTAATGTTCTTTGACAAGGATTAATGTTAGTGATCTATGCATTAGACCTAGGATCCCTTTTTCAACAGAACATTTTTGGTGAACTTGACATTTTGAACATCATTTAGATCTTCTGATTTGTTAACATTTTGTAGACTTGAAATAATGTGAAAATATGTCAAAATTTTAGACTTTAATTATTTTTTTTTAAAAGGTGTCTTTGGATTTGAAAGATAAAGTGTCATTTTACTTGATTTGGTCTAAATTTATGATAAATTGTTTCATTTTAGTACTAAAAATTATCATATTTGTAGGTGAATTATTTGAATTTTCTAAATCATTGCATAATTGGGATTAATTTCATTCTTCTTTTAAGTTTTGGATAACACATTTTTTTATAGGTATAAAATGATCTTTAAAAATCTAATGACTCATTTTTGTAGGATCTGGTTCCTAATATTGCACGATTTTGCATATTACTACACTAGGGTCTTCATTCTCTCATTTGATGAATGATATACAATATTATTTTGAAACATCCTTGTAAAATATGATTTAATTTTGATACTTTATCTTGCATATCACGTTGTGTCATATGGATGCTAAATGTACCATCATAAATTGTACACCATTTTAGGTGAAAGCACAATTTCACACTTTATTTGTGACCTAGTTGAGTGAAACTTTCATGAGTGCCTTCAAAAATTCCCTAAGCAGGCCCTAATTTCCTAAATTATGCCTTTCATGGCCAATTTGATCATTTCTCAAGAAATAACATGTGAAAAAATTGATCAAACATTTAATATTTTACTCTTGACACTTTACACCCTACAAAATAGGGTTGTGACATAGTTTCCCTAGGAAACTTGGTCCCTCTATTTTTCCTCCAAATTTTTATATGTCAAGGAAAAAAAATTGTTATATTTGAATTTCAAATGTCAAATGTCAACTATTGAGATCTATTTGTTGGGAAATTAGATTAAAAATGTCTATAAATACCTATTCATTTCACCATTTGAAAACTAATTCAAAGAAGGAGAAAGAGATTATTGCAACAATAAAATTCTTCAAAAATACATTCAAATTTGTAGGTTTTCAAGCATATTTGCATATTTTGTCAAGTTTAATTCAATGATTGGAGTTTGATTTCAATAGGACATAATAGAATCTACATTTAGAAAGTGATCTTGGTCATTTTCTACAACCTAATGATTTTTTTCTAAAGTGTTCTCACCCTCAATATGTATTCTACTTGCTACCTAAGATGAGGTATCATTTTGTTTTAAATTTCCAAGGGTATTTGACTTTCTCTTAGGTATACCTTATCATTGTCATTTAGTAATCCTTCTCTAACATGCTTGATGTTACACCCCATGAAATATTACCTATTTACTATTAGCTTGTTTGTTTAAATTTCTTGAATAATTAAATGTGTTTTATTGATCTTTATATGAATATGTTTAATGTGTCTTGAATGGACATATGAAGAATGAATGATTGATGCAATTTGATATTTCATAATGTTTCTAACTATATGATTATGTTGTGTTTAGATAACTATGATTATGATGTGCCAAGTTGAGTGCATGAATAGGTTCGATCCTCTAGAAGAGAGGGGAAGTGTCACTCAAAAGAAGAACTTGGTATGGTAACCATTAGCAAGCCTAACTAAGCATTCACACACTCATGTCTTAGTTGGTCATAGAGAATCATGTCAATTTTGGGAAGGTAAGTAATCTTTTTTTGTTAATGTTGTGATTGAGAATTGTGATTAAGTCTTGATGTCATGTGTCAGTCTTTCCTTGTATGCTTATTGTGGTATCGATGAGATATATGCTTAATATATATATATATATGTATTTATATATATATGTATATATATATATACATGTATATATATATGTATATATATATGTACTTGTCTACAATAAACTTATATGTATGAGAAAATATGTACACAGTATACATAGGTAGGTGTACCTATGTGTGCTCATGAAGGATCACCCATGTGAATGGGAATACCAATTGGACTAAATTGACTATATATATATATATATATATATATATATATATATATATATATATATATATATATATATATATATATGCATCCCATGTATGTATGTTGATCAACGGGATTGTATGTATGAGTGTTCTATAAAGATAATGAAATGGAATTATGTATATATGTATATGTGGTATATATATGTGTGTGTGTCTATGTGTAATATTATAGTAACATATATATATTAATATATATAATCCTACATATTGTGGACATCAAATCTGCAAATGGTTAACAATTTTAACATAATATCATCATGTTAGTCCTTTGCAAAACATTAGATTTGAAATCCCTATGAAATACTTGACTATAATGAAACATGCAAATTAGATAAACAAAGATGATCAAATGTAAGCATATAAAAGCATAGTCAAAACTCTATTCCATAGTGGATTGGTGTCACATGTGCTAGTGACCCTTTCCCAATCCTTGATCAAAGCTTAAGATGAAAATGCTATGAAGATGGTGGAGTGATGATGAACAAGATCAAATCTCAAATGAAGAGAGTAACCTTGCATAAAATTGTGTAGGATTTGCTCAAAGATGAAGCTTGTATTTAAAGATTTTCAAATGTTGAGTGTTGAAGAGGGACCAATGTGGGACTAAAGATTCTGCCAATGATAGGAGGCCACTTGTCAAATGATGATAGGTCAATGGTTGTGCAAGATTTGGGAAGAGTGCCCATGAGAGGGAGAATTTGAATTCAAATTGGCAATAAATGCTGATTTTGACTTTGGAAGGGGACATGTAAGAGACATGTAAGGCCTCATAAATGCTCTGTTGGGTGTACATGTCCACTTGGGAGGAGATTCAAACTTGGAGAATGTTCTCCCTTTATGTCAAGTTGAAAATAAAGATTTTCATAAATCAATTAAATGCAATTTCTTGTGCAAGTGGCCAAATCTAGAGAATGCAAGTGGGTGATTAGCATTAGATTTAATCAGGATTAATTAGCTAGGATGATGATTAGGATGCTTTGCTTTTATGACTTAAATACTTGATTTATTTAATTCAGAAAATGATGAAGTATGATTTGGATTTGAATTAAATAAAGTCCTGATTTATTTAATTAAATGGATGATGCAAGATGAAGGTTGAATGATTTATGAGAGATGAAATGGTATTATTTGATTAAACCTTTGGATTGACCCGATTTACTGATGAATGGATTTGTTGCGTTTGATCAATTCAATGAGCCGGATGAATATGAATAATGCTAATTTGACGTGTCTATAGCTTTTGCCCCTCTTTGAAGCAATGTACTTGTTGCATTGGTTCAAAGAATAAACTTGCCGCCATCGAAATT
>VDFB02123672.1:53120-63820 GCA_007258455.2 Sequoia sempervirens | reverse complement strand
AAAATTATAGGAATAAACTTCATCAAAATTTCTACATTTCATTAGTTTACACCATTTTGAAATTCAAAACATAATACCACTTTTCTGTGTTCGAAGTTTAATTTTTTTTTAATGTTGGTTGATTCCTTTATAAAGTGTGACATAGGTTTGTGCTTTTACCCAAATAGAATTATGATTAGTGTTTCAATTAGTGTTAGGGTTAGGGTTAAGGTTATATATAGAATTAGGAATAGGATTGGGGTTGAGGTTTATGTTAGAATTATGATTATGATTAGGCTTAGGGTTAGGGCTAGAGATAGGGTTAGGATTAGGGTTAGTGTTAGGGTTGGAGATAGAATTACGATCAGGGTTAGAAATAGAATTAGGATTAGGGTTTGGGTTAGTTCTAATATTAGGGTTAGGCATAAAGATAAAATTAGGATTAGGGTTGGGGTTATGGAACAATTAGGGTTAGGGTTCAAATAGATTTAAGATAGTTTAATTAGGGTTAAGGTTAGGGTTAGGGTTATGATGAAGCCAACATTAATTTAATTAGGGTTAGGGTTAGGATTATGCTGAATTAAACATTAAACTAATTATGGTTAGCGTTAGGGTTATAATGAAGCCTTGACATTAAATTAAACCCTAAACATAATCCTAACCATAGAACAAAATTCTAACCCTAACCATAAACCTAATGAACTAACACTTACCTTAACACTAAACCCTAACTATAACTATAACCCTAACCATAAGCCTAAACCCTAACCCTAACCATAATCATAAACCTAAATGCTAAACCCTAATCCTGAATGGTTAACCCTAAATCTAATGCTAATCATGACCATGATATAAACTTTAACCCTAATGCTAACCCTAACTATGATATAAATCGTAACCCTAAATTTTAACACTAATCATAACCCTAATTATGTTATTTTATTCAATGTATAACACTAAACCCTAATGCTAACTATAACCCTAATCATAAGTCTAAACCCTAACCCTCACCATAATCATAATCATAAATCAAATCCTAACCCTAATGCTAATCTTAACCTTAATTCTAACCTTGACCCTAACCCTAACCCAAACCATAGCATTGGCTAAATTTAAATCCTTACCCTACCCCTAATTATAATTCCAATCCAAACCTTAATAGTAATTACAACCCTACCCTTAACACTAACCAAAGCCTTATTCCTAACCTGAAACCTATTATAATTATAATCCAAACCCTAACCATAACCATAATTCTACCCCTAACCATAACATAATTCTCACACTAACTATGAGGTCATAAACCCAACCTTAACACTAAACCATAACCCTAATCATAATAATAGATCTAAACCAAACCCTAACCCTAATGCTAACCCTGACCATGATACAAGTTACCCTAATCCTAAATGCTAACTGTAATCATAACCCTAAATATATTAATTTATTCAGTGTGTTATGCACACCACAACTAGTACTAGATTATATCTATCTTAATATATTAATCTATATATTATACGCTGAGAGATTTCATTTTCGAGGCGTATTTTTGAAATTTAAATAAAAGCAAAAAAGCATAAAAAAAAATGCCTCAAAAATGAAATCTCTCGGTGTATAATATATAGATTAATATATTAAGATTAATAAGCTAGTTTTCACTATGATAACAATACTTGTTTAAACATGAGTACATCTTATTTTATTAAATGAGCATTTTATTTTTTAAATGACACACTTATAGTGGATAGTTATGATATTTTATTTGAGACAAAAAATACTTATTTTGAACTTTTTCATGAATGTATTTATTTATTTTTTATATAACATTCAGAGGTTCTCATGTGTTCAAGTATGGGTCCACTTTTGATCAACATTTGATTATTTTTTATTTACATTTGGACTATTTATTTACGATACATAGTATAAATATGTGGTAAGATTGGGTATTATAATCACAATTGACTGCACAACTATTGGACCCTACACAACTACTATCCCCCTCTCCCCTACTCATCCCCAATCCTATTAGTTGGAACAAAGAGATGGTGATGTGGATTAGCACCATCCCATCAGGTGGGTTTGAGAGAGCCCTTAAAGCCCACTAACTCATGTTTTCAAAAACACTTATTGTTAGAGTAGGTCAAGTGTCCATAGTCAAAATTGCAATGTCCAAAATTTAATCTTATAGAAAAACAAAACTAATTCTTTTTTGATGACATATAATTAATCCTACCATGCTTAACATGGTAGCTTATTATATGCATTGAATGAAATTGCTCATGCAACGTCATCATTAGAACATCATCCAAGAACAGGGAAAAGGGAAATGCATAAAGAGATGGTGATGTGGATTAGCAATTCATCGAGCACCAGGTGGGTTTGAGAAAGTCCATTGACCCATCTTTTCTAAAACATGTATTGTTGCAGTGGGAGGCCAAGTGCCCATAATCAAAACAATATGTGCACCTGAAATAAAGCTTCTCATAATCCATTGATTGCCTCTATATTCTATCGCCCACCTTTAGGATTATTTCTTCTAAAAGCTCTTTAACTAGGTTCATCTCTATGCACACCTATAGACATTCAAGGTATGTGAATGGAAATAGGGGACAAAATTAAAAAAAGTGTATGGAGATAGTGATTAAAAGAAATGAAAATTGTCAGTTTTTCTTGAAATCGATAAAAAATAATTTTGGATGAGAAATTCAAGATAGTCAAGCTCAAAATTTTAAGATGCAATAATAAAAAGATTAGTAGTGGCCACATTTTAGAGTCTAAACTATTATTTTTATATGGTTGAGATTGAGAGGATCAAGTAGGGAGAGTGCACTAAATGGTCATATTTATGTATAAAAAGAACATAGTGTTTGATGTTCTCTCCCTAAAATGTTAATTTTTTTAAATATTTCACAAATCTCTTCAATGAAAATTTAGTTAATAGATCACGTGGTTTAAGTTTTTTTGTACTAAATTTTGATAAATATATAATTTTTTACTATTTTTTAAAAATGGATCTATTAAAAAACAAAAAATGAATGTATTCCCACTTTAATTAAAGAAATAATAATAAAAAATTGTGTAAAAACTGAAAGCTAGAAGGTAAGAATATAATTTATTTCAAGTTTGGATGATTGGATAAAAAATAACACTAATAATACTTTACATAATTTTTTAGAAAAAAAAAACCGACAAAAAATTGAAGATGATATGTGTGTGTGTGTGTGTGTGTGTGTGGACACATAAAATGTCTTGATTGACATTGCATCCGATCCCTACTACTAACATCTTTTAGTCCTAAATCATCATTCGGTCCAACCATTTAATCAAATTCCCTTATCTGATTAAATTCATCAATATTCCTCTCTTAATTAAATAAATCAGTTATCTAATTAAATCACCTCTTCTCGATAATTAAATTAATCATCTAATCTAATTATCCCTATTTAATTAAATAATCAATTTTATTTGATTAAATCTCTAAAGTCTATCTATTAAATTAAATAAATTAAAACCTTATTTGGTTTAATCTAATACCATCTCTTTTAATTAAATAAATCAAAATCTTTATTTAATTAATCTCTTATCATATTCCTCTCTTATTTGATTTAAATAAATCCACAAATTTAAATTTGTCACATCATTTAACCCCCTTCATTAAATTAATTAACCTTTGATTAATTTAATCTCCTCTCATGTCCCATCCTTCTAGCATTTACCACTTGCACATGAAAATAGATTTAATTTATTTATTAAGTCTCTATTTTCCTCAACAAGGCATCTTTTTGGAATATTCTCCTAGTTTGAATTCAAAATTCCAAGTTGACATGTACATCCAACAAGGCATTTACTCTATCTTACATGTCCTTTGGCTTGAGCCAAGTGGCATTCAATGTTTTTTTCCATTCCCTCTTGCAAGTCATTTCAACAAATTTGAAATTCAAAAATATGCATTTATTGGCACAATCCTCAAAACTTGCACATCCTCCATCCACTCATAGGTTGACAAGTGGCATCTTGCCATTGGTTGAATGTTAGTCCACATTGCCTAATTTGGACATTCATCCTCTCAATCTCATCTATAATGAAGAGCTCCTCTCCTCATTTGATTATCCACAAATTCATGCAGTTACCATGATCAAATATCTACCAAATTTCATCCATCATCATTGAATCTTAGCTAGGTTATGCAGGTTTTTAGCTTGGAGCACTCACCATCCTTCATCAAAGTGGATCAAATATCATCAACACATCAAGCTTGCATTGTAGAAGTTGGGAAAGGGCCAATTTTCACATCAAATTGGCACCAATTCCCCCATGGGATCATAAGTTTGCTAGTTTAATTAGGATTCAATCTCTTTTATTGTATTTCATTGTGTTCTTCATTCCTTTTTTCCTAATTTGAGCTATGTTAATGGATTTCATGGGGAATCCTTGTTCTTACTTGCAATTGACAATCTAATGAGTTTATTCTCATTGCTCTGCGTGCATTAGAATCTCGGGGTCTCTATCAACATGTATGTATGTATGTATATATAGATATATATGTATATATACATATATATATATATGTATGTATATATATAGTATTATATACATATATATATATATATATATATATATGTGTATATATATGTATATGTGTATATATATGTATATGTGTATATATATATGTATATATATATATGTATGTATATGTGTATATATATATATGTATATATATATATATGTATGTATATGTATATATATGTGTATATATTGTATGTGTGTGTGTGTATATATATATATATACATAGAGTTTGCACACTAGACATTTACTTGTTTTCAAATATTTTTTCTTCAAAACAAATAGTTGAACATGTGACATGCAAGTCCAACCCTTTGGGTTGAATGTCTAAGACAAATGAAGGTTTTTTTCTGAGTTTTTTTTTATGATTTTTTCATGTGCCAATCATGATATAAACATTCCAAATGATATATAACAAATTGTAAAAGATAGCAATAGAAAAATTGCTAGAAAGATAACATTCAACCCTTCAATATTTAGGTTTTCAAATACATGCATGTAATGTGCAGATTTACAACCATTTGTATCATAACTAATTTAGAAGACTTTCAGACTTGGAATAACATAACAACAAAATATGAAGCTTCCAACATGCCACAAACAATACCAAAGTTTTCCCTTATTCTTCTTGCATCCCACATCAAGGTAACACTGCAATCAGCCCCAAGAAACCAACAGTTCCAACCTTTACAACAATAGGCTTGAAACTATATTTTTACCCAGCAAAAGACATTCCCCTGAAGAAGTTCGATCTGCCCTATAAAATACAAGACTCACTCAAAAATTGCATTGTAATACTTGATGGAATTGCCATGAGGAGAGCCATCCATTGAATTGATACCCATTTCGAAAGCTTAATCCTTTTTACAGTTATGAGCAAATATGTGAGTTCAGGCCCAAAAATGATAGTGCCCAGAAATGGATGAAAATCACACCAAACTCAAAGAAATTCCATGCCAAATAGAAAAGAAGCAAACCCACACCAAAAACAACTGAAACACTTCAAGAGAACTGAAAAATATTCATTTTCTAAGCTTGTAATCTACAACTGAAGCCCAAATGTGATTCTTGATTGAAACCACCCTTCTAGCAGCTAGGGTAGGTTTTGCACTATCGAAACTAGCCTTAGATATCAAGGGTTTTCATCCTCAACTCCATTTCTCAGACCTTCTGGTGAAAAATCAACATCTCTATAAGCAGCCAAACCAACCATGAAGAAACGAGGCTTAAAAATGAAATTTTAAAAGTTTCTTCACCAAATTAGAGTGATCAAGCTTGTAGCAACCCTAAAACCTCTTAAACCCACGCCCATTTTGAAACTTTATGATTTTATTTTAATTTTTTTCCTCAAACCTTAGCTTGGGTGCCTATCCCTTATCCAACATTCAAAATCACTTTTGATGCTTAAAAACAACTTAAAGTGATTACATTAGGCGTCCTTGGTACTTTTTTCATGTCCCCTTTTGCCCTCAACATTAAAATATAGAGTGACTTAAGAAATATCCAATTTCAAAGAGGAAATCAAATATTAAAACGTTTTAACCTTAGCAACATGATACCAACTGATAATGTGCTACTGAGAATAGCCTAACCTGGTCCATCTTACCCAAAATAGACTTACTATTTTTAGTAAGTACTAAAAATAGCAAGTAACCACAAAAGCTCAAACTAGAGAAATAGTTGATAAGCTCAAAGAATCACTGTAGACAGTGAGCACCATACTGGCCCTGGTAAAAATGGAAAGTCTCCCTGAATACTGCAAACCCAACACACAAGAGCTGAAACTAAGTCCTTTTACCAGAATCACTTAGCCTATAGGGAATCTGGGATAGGATAAAGGTGATGTCCACTACTCAGAGGCTAGGAGGGGACATTACAAATTCCCTCCACATAGTTTGGTAAATTATTGTTTGGGGGTGTTGAGGGAATTTTAATTCCTTAAAAATTTTAAAAATATGAGCATATTATAACACACTTATATGTTGGCTTGGTAGTGACCGACCAAAGCTTCGTCATTATTGTACTGTGCTCATGTTTTGCCTCTAATGGACCCAAAATTGATTGTGGCCACTTTTTGGCCCCCCATCTTTGTGCACACACCCTAAGCTAATTCCTAATAGAGAGTAGACATTGATTGTGATTGATACAAGTGAATTTTGAAACATTGTACATTGTAAATTTAGAAAAGAAATTTAATTAAGATGAAATCACTCTTTCTAAACTATAGTGCAATAATTTTATCAATCACACAAGTGCATTATCTTCCAAAGTTAACAAAGAAATAAAATAAAAAATTAAGCATATATAGTTATTGCACATAGAGAAAGTAGGAATGAACAATATGAAACACAAAAAATATAAAACAAACTATAGAATACTGCAATTTGTGATCATGATTAAAATTATTTAAATCAAATGCTAAAATATGAAAGAAGATTTTAAGTGTATGGAATATTTGTGTGAGAATATCACCTAAAAGGCACTTGTATCTTAAGCAAAGATAATGAGTATAATTGTTAGGGAGCTTACCAAAATGGTCAAGCCCATATTTTAGTTTTTTGACATCCACAAGTAGTTATACAAAAGATAAGCACAAGCTAAGTGTGTGCTTCTATGCCACATGTGTCTATAATTTAGAGGAACACTTAATGACATTAAACAAGAGAATAGAAATAATTGTCTATCATTATCCTAGTGTATATGGAAATAAGAATGGGAGATGAAAAATAATATCCAAAAATGCCAAGAAATATTTAAAGGAGTATTAAATTAATATCATAGAAGGTTTTGTATTGAATATCCAAGAAAGTGGAGGCTATAACAAAAACCTCAAGATAATCCAATTACATGATTTAATAAAAATTACATGTTTATAAAATACCAAGAAGATATACATAATCACATGAACTATGAATGAAAATAAGAGCTAGAAATTAAAAAGGGGGCTAAAAATGAACAATAATAATATCACCTTATTATGAAACTTGTGAAAAGAAGAGTTTCAAAATGGTTGAAAAGGAGATCTGATCTTGTTCAAGGAAAAGTATCCTCAAGATAATCCAACAAGAAAATATTGGAGAATGACACCATAGAGAACTTGAAAAATTCCAAGTATTTTTTAATAGATACTAATAAAATGTTAGTAAAAATTTCCTAAGAGAGCTCACAATTATATTAAGATGGAAAGAGTTCTATAAAAATATTGAAGTAGAATGAGAAAAACAAATCATAACTAGTCTATTGCATGAGAGATTGCCCAAGAGAATATCCAACTTGTGAAATTCACACTCATATATTACTATTCTTGGCAAAGAGAACTTAGAAAAATCTTGTTCAAACTTGATAAATTTGGGCAAGGGATGATTAAAATTAGCAAAGACAAGTTGAAACATCACTGTACTAGCCATTAAATAGAATCTATATAATTATACCATCAAAAAATATATTACAACTATGCAAATGTCTACACAATCATGTTTTAATCTTTGAAGATTAAAATAAAAATATTATAAAATAGTTACAACAAACAAAATAAACATAAACACATTGAAAATTCATGATAAGAAACACTAACAAATAACACACTTGTCATTTGGACTAGAAAAGGCTAAGAATAGGCTAAACTGAGTCTTAGAAACATGCTATAGAATGAGCATTTAAATTGGTATGATTTATAGTGCCAAAATTACAAGGTATGCAATTTTCAACATTACACTATCATCAAAGTTTTAAAGTTCAATTGAACAAAGAAATTAGGTGGAGGTCTAGATAAGATAACAAGATAAATGCTAAGTGTATTTTGTATACAATTGAGACTAGACTCTTGATAACTATGATATACCACCAACCTCACCTTAGATTTCAAATTGTGGTGTAGATTTCATTCTTCAACTATAATATTCTCTCTCTTTTATCTTTTAATTTTAGTGTTATTTCACTTTACAATGTAATCATGATGGGCCTCATAAGATAGTTAGTTATACTTGTGGGAGATGTCTTTTTTTTTTTTGTTTTATAGTGGCTACATTAAAATAACTAGAGAAAAGCCTACACATTTTCACCCCCATTATTTTGGCCCTCGCCATTTGATCTTGTTTGGTTAATGAAAATTATAGGATTGTGCCATCAATTAGCAATTTGGGTATAAGTTTAAAGGACATGAAGAGGGATTTTAATTATCATGTATTAATGTGTCATGATTGTATTTGTTAATGTACAAAAACATGGGTATTTTCTAGGGATACATTGAAAAATGGATAATCAAATGACACCACATATACACTAATAAAATAGTTGTGGGAAACCCCCTTTTACTTAGTGAATATACGAGTGTTTATAGTTCAATTTGGGATGACATGTCACAATATTAGTGGACTACAATTAAATGAGGCACTATAGTGAAGCATAGTGACTTGTAGCTCTCCTTGCATTATTTTTCCCTCCACCATTGGATCTAGCTTGCTTATTTTTGTAAGGAAAATTAGATGCAGAATACAATTCTACTAACGTCAATACCCCAGGAAAGAATGCAGATACACTTTAAAATTTACAATTACAGTCAAGTTAAGATGCACTATGAAACAAATTATAGAAACAGAGTTTGAAAAACACACAAGAACACTAGATATATGAGAGAAAAACCCACCACACAAGGAGAAATCACTTTGTATTACAGTAATAAGAATTACATACAATTGTCAGACTTATCTTTCTGGTGTCTAATTTACAGCAGCATTCACCATTAACAATATTGCATAGGAACCTTTTCTGTTTACAGTCTTTACAGAATTGAATTTACACTGATACAGTTCGAGCTCTTCACACTCCACTGTTGATTGAACCAACCGATTACAATCTGCACTCATAGAGTATATCTCTGTAGTTCCATGTCAGTCGAGCTTCCTCATAGAACCGTCACAATGAACAGACTCCCAACGGTTCCAATTCGGCTCCTCTGATTCGTCCACAAGACTCCACATAGGACGGTCTTACTCAGTCAACAGAATTCGCAATGTACTAGCATCTCGGTGAGACACTAACAATGTCTCACCGATGCCACATAGACTTCATATCGATGTCCCCAAGAGACTCTGTTATCGCTAAGATGTTCTATCGAGCTCCATGAGTTACACTGAGTCACCAAGCAGTCGTCCAGACCTATCGCATTCGCCAGGAGATCATAGCAAGTCACTCAAGGCTATATCGAAGTCCCCAGACCTATCAAGCACCAAGAAGAAGTTGGCAAGACTCACATCTATCACCGAGAGTTCATACCAAGACATAAAGGTTACCTCGAAGTGTTCACCAGTCGCCAAGACATTGCCCTTCGTTGAGAGAACATACCAAACTCCATATGTTACCCCAAAGACTCAATCATAAAACAATGTCAACGAGACATGTAGCTCTCGCTAAGACTTCTCACCGAGCTCTATGACTTATCCCAAAAGCTTCATCTGTCGCCAAGAGTTATACTGAAGATCCCACAAGATGTTCATGTCGGTGTGACCTTCAACATTTGATAAGATGTCTTCCCGGGACCAAGAGTTACCCCGATAGCCATCAGCTATCAGCAAGACATTCACCACCGCTAAGAGGTTTCTCTGATTGCTTTGAGTTACACTGAAGAACATTTGGATGTGTCCCTTGTCGGCAAGACATTAGCTTTCGCCCAGACTTCATAACGAAGCCTTAGTGTTACATTGATAACTCCCAAGTGTGTCCCTGTCGGCATGACTTTCATCTATCGCTAAGACCTTTCTCCGAGACTCTTAGTTACAGTGAAGACAACATATGAATTCCTGTCGGTAAGACATTCACTGTTCGCTGAGACTTCTCCCCAAGTTTTGAAGTCACTCTGAAACCCCAGTTGCCATGAGTCTCTCTGATTCATGATTGAATGGCCGGTCGGCCAGTGGTCTCTCGAGCGCTATGAGGTCATAACGAGTACTCCTTGTCACAGTGATAGACTCCACAGTAACCATTCGACAAGACTCCTGCAAGGTCATAGCGACCTGTGCAAAACATGATGAATCAAACTGCTAGTCGGCCAGACAATGAAGATGTCACACCGACTTGGCTCTAATGGAGGTTTTAGCCTGTATTGTTTGAGGCACATATTTCCAACAATCTCCCACTTGACGAAGATCATACAGGCACC
>VDFB02123672.1:0-53020 GCA_007258455.2 Sequoia sempervirens | reverse complement strand
AACAATTAGTGTTTTTAATTCAATTTTTTCGTTTCAATTCAAACTAGGGTTTTCAAATTCAATTTTTTTCATTTGATTTGAATTCAAGGTTTCAAAAAGCTTGATTTGGATTTGTAAATGCAATGTTTTTATTTCATTTTGATTTCTAGGGTTTTGAAATGCAAATTTTTTGTTTTGTTTCAATTAGGGTTTTCAAATTCAATTTTTTTGGTTTAATCGAACAATTTAGGTTTCAAAAGTTAAATTTTGTTTCTAAAACACAATTCAAGGTTCATTTTTTCATTTTTATTAAAAAACCTTCAGGTTTCATTGCATTTTTTTGGTCTATTTTTACAATTATTCATTTCTACTATAACAATTAAAAAAATGCTTAAAATGTGAAATAAATTAAAAAAACATGCTAAATTCACTTATTTTCTTCAAAATTTCAATTCAAAATAGAAAAATGCAAAAAAATGGCATGTAGGCGGGTACATGTAGTTGATTGTGGGGGTCGCTATCACCAGTACTCGGGGTCCCTTCCGCTGTGCAGTGAAATCTATTTTTTTTTAAATAAATAGCAATATAAAATGGGATCCCGATTTCTACAAAATGGGATCCCAATTTATAGAAATCGGGATCCCGTTTTGTAGTAATCGGGATCCCGTTTCGTGACAATCAGGATCCCGTACCTTTTCCATTGGTTCGGGATCCTATGGGAAACGTGATCCCGATTTTTAAAAAGCGGGATCCCATTCCGTCTCAAGCTCGGGATCCCAAACCTTAATGGGATCCCGATTTTTAAAAATCGGGGTCCCGTTTATTAAAATCGGGATCCCATTTCCTCAAAGCCAATTTCAATTTTTTGGTTAAGGCAAACACTTCCACATTTCGTGGACTCAACTTTGTGCACTTACCCTAAAAAAAAATGCTAAACCTAATCACAATACTTTTCATTTAAAAAAAAATTAATTATAAACTTATCTATTTTATTTTATATATGCAACTCATATAGATGAAAGGAAATCAATAGTTGGCACTCAATTACACAATTGTATGGAGTTTGGAATGGTTTATGTAAACTTACTTTTACAATGGTTCTTTTCTCTTAACAATTTTGGTGGTGGTAAAGGAAGGAGACTATTAAGGTTAGGGAGACTAATAATTGTGAATTTGTCTACTTTATTTTATATATGCAACTCATATAGATATAAAGAAATCAATAATTAGCACTCAACTACATAATTGTATGGAGTTTGGAATGGTTTAGAATTCAATTAGGGTTAGGGTTAAGGTTTAATTAAGGTTAGGATTTAATTAGGCTTCAAAGTTTGGATTACAACTTAGTTAGGGTTATGGTTCAATGAGGATTACGGTTAGGGATAGGGTTAGGGTTCAATCAGGATAAGGGTTATAGTTAAGGTTAGGGTTAAGGTTCAATTCTAGGGTAAGGTTTAATGTTAGGGTTAAGGTTAGATTAGAGTTATGATTCAATTAAGGTTTAGGGTTAGGATTATGGGTCAATTAGGGTTAGGGTTAGGTTAGGGTTCAATTAGGGTTAGGGTTAAAGTTAGGGTTATAGGATAAATTTTGAGGTAAAGATTAGGGTTACGGTTGCAGATGGGGTAAGGAACCAACTAAAGATAGGGTTATGGTTCAATTATGCTTAGGCTTAGGGTTAATGATAGGTTAGGATAAGGGTTCAACTAGAGTTAGGTTTTAATTACGATTAGGGTTAGGGTTCAATTAGTAGTACAATTAGAATTAGGGTTTCCATTGGAATTAGGGTTAGGTTTAAGATTAAGATTAGAATTCAATTAGGGTTGAATTTCAATAGGGTCAACATTAGGGTTCAATTAGGGTTTGGGTTATAGTTTGAATTCAATTAGAGTTGAATTTGAATAGGTTTAGGGAAAGGGTTAGGGCTCTAAAATAAATCTTAGGGTTAGGGTTAGGGTTAGGGATAGGGTTCAATTAGGGTTAGAGTTATTGTTGGGTTTCTATTAGGGTTAGGGTTAGGGTTAGGAGTTATAGGATTGGATTTAAGGAACAATTATGATTAGCATTGAATTAGGGATAGGGTTGGGATTGAGGATCAATTAGGATTCAAGTTAAATTAGGGTTAGGGTTTAAAATGGTTAAATTAGAATTCAATTAGGGTCAACATTATGTTAAAGTTAGGCTTCTTGATTATGGTTTAATTAAGGTTAGGGTTAGGGTTAGAGATAGGGTTAGGATTAGGGTTAGGGTTTGTGTTAGGGATAGAAATAAAATTAGGATTAGTGTTAGGGTTTGCGTTATGATTAGGGTTAGGGTTGAAGTTTTTGTTATGTTTAGGTTTATGGTTAGGGTTTTGGTTAGAGATAGAGTAAAGATTAGGGTTAGGTTACAATTAGAGATAGAATTAGGGTTAGGGTTAGGATTAGTTGGGGTTAGGTTAGAGATAGGGCTAGGATTACGATTAGGGTTAGGGTAAGAGATAGAATTAGGATTAGGATTAGGATTGAGTAAGAATTAGGGTTAGGGTTAGAGATAGGGTCAAGATTAGGGTCAAGATTAGGGTTAATATTAGAGATAGAATTAGGATTAGGGTTAGGGTTAAGGTTAGAGATAGGGTTAGGATTAGGGTTAGGGTTAGAGATAGTGTAAGAATTAGGGTTATGGTTAGGGTTAAAGATGGGATTAGGATTAGGGTTAGGTGTTATGGAACAATTAGGTTAGGGTTCAAATAGATTTTAAGATGGTTTAATTAGGGTTAAGGTTAGGGTCAGGGTTATGATGAAGCCACCATTAAATTAATTAGGGTTAGGGTTAGGATTGAGATTAGGGTTATGGTTAGAGACATAATTAGGATTAGGGTTAGGTTTAGAGATAAGGTCAAGATGAAAGGGTTAGAATTAGGGTTAGGGGTAGAATTAGGATTAGGGTTAAGGCTAGAGATAGGGCCAAGATTAGGGTTAAGATTAGAGATAGAATTAGCATTAGGGTTATAGATAGGGTTAGGGTTTGTGTTAGAGAGAAATAAAATTAGGATTAGTGTTAGCGTTTGTGTTAGGATTAGCATTAGGGTTAGAGATAGGGTCAAGATTAGGGTTAGCATTACAGTTAGGGATATAATTTGGATTAGGGTTAGGGTTTGAGTAAGGATTAGGGTTAGGGTTAGAGATAGGGTCAAGATTAGGGTTAAGATTAGAGATAAAATTAGGATTAGGGTTAGGGTTAAGGTTAGAGATAGGGTTAGGATTAGGGTTAGAGATAGTGTAAGAATTAGTGTTAGGGTTAGGGTTAAAGATAGAATTAGGATTAGGGTTAGGATTACAGATAGTGTAAGGATTAGGGTTAGGGTTAAAGATAAATTTAGAATTAGGGTTACAATTAGGGTTAGAAATGGGTAAAAGCACAATAGTGTGTCGCACTCTCGACCAAATAAATAATTTTGAGCGAACTATTTTTAGTCAGAAGATATTCGGTATAGTGGATTTCAAACAAAACCACGCAGCACCAACATGGCAGGTACCTTTTCGGCCGAAGAGGTTTTAGCCGAAAGTCACTCGGTCGAATATGTCAGGCCAAAAATGTGAAAATAGTGAGCGTATTTGGTATATATAGCTTGAAAATATTGATAATTTTTTGGTCGAGTATGTTTCGGCTGAAACATGCTCAACCAAAACATACTCGGTCGAGCATGTCTAGTTGGCATCCTACTTGGCAGCCAACTCACCCTTTTTCAGAATTTTCTAAAATATTCAACTTTGGTAGAGTATTTCTCCAGTCATAATGATTTTTCTACAAAAAATAAAAAATACCCTTTTGTAGAGTTCGTCTAGTGGTGAATCCAAATATATAATTTTTAAAATATTTTGATTAGTTTTAATATATTTTATTTTTAAAATAATGCAAGTAGGTTGTTAAAATTAAAAAGAGGCTGATTAGAAATTTAAAAAAATAGTAAAAAATTAAAAAAAATTAAAACTTATATGGTGCACAAGAGGAGAGAGTCTTCTTCAAAAGGGTATAATTTTTTTTTAAATGGAATTAAAAAAAATTGACAATAGTTGACATCCCACCGAAAGCGTCAAGTCCTAAGATCCTAACTTTAAAACATCAATTATGAGAAAAATATACATCAAAATTTGATATTTTTTTTCCATGCACCAAAGATATTGAAGTTATATTTGGGGGAAAAAAATAGGGAGAAATGAAGTTTTTTTCAATTTGTTTCTTGGTGTCCCGTGAAGTCACTCTTTTATGAAATTTTCAGCATTCCAAAATCTGTCCTTAAATTGATAAAAACAAAATGATTTAAAAAAAAAAAAAAAATTGAAAAATTATAGGAATAAACTTCATCAAAATTTCTACATTTCATTAGTTTACACCATTTTGAAATTCAAAACATAATACCACTTTTCTGTGTTCGAAGTTTAATTTTTTTTTAATGTTGGTTGATTCCTTTATAAAGTGTGACATAGGTTTGTGCTTTTACCCAAATAGAATTATGATTAGTGTTTCAATTAGTGTTAGGGTTAGGGTTAAGGTTATATATAGAATTAGGAATAGGATTGGGGTTGAGGTTTATGTTAGAATTATGATTATGATTAGGCTTAGGGTTAGGGCTAGAGATAGGGTTAGGATTAGGGTTAGTGTTAGGGTTGGAGATAGAATTACGATCAGGGTTAGAAATAGAATTAGGATTAGGGTTTGGGTTAGTTCTAATATTAGGGTTAGGCATAAAGATAAAATTAGGATTAGGGTTGGGGTTATGGAACAATTAGGGTTAGGGTTCAAATAGATTTAAGATAGTTTAATTAGGGTTAAGGTTAGGGTTAGGGTTATGATGAAGCCAACATTAATTTAATTAGGGTTAGGGTTAGGATTATGCTGAATTAAACATTAAACTAATTATGGTTAGCGTTAGGGTTATAATGAAGCCTTGACATTAAATTAAACCCTAAACATAATCCTAACCATAGAACAAAATTCTAACCCTAACCATAAACCTAATGAACTAACACTTACCTTAACACTAAACCCTAACTATAACTATAACCCTAACCATAAGCCTAAACCCTAACCCTAACCATAATCATAAACCTAAATGCTAAACCCTAATCCTGAATGGTTAACCCTAAATCTAATGCTAATCATGACCATGATATAAACTTTAACCCTAATGCTAACCCTAACTATGATATAAATCGTAACCCTAAATTTTAACACTAATCATAACCCTAATTATGTTATTTTATTCAATGTATAACACTAAACCCTAATGCTAACTATAACCCTAATCATAAGTCTAAACCCTAACCCTCACCATAATCATAATCATAAATCAAATCCTAACCCTAATGCTAATCTTAACCTTAATTCTAACCTTGACCCTAACCCTAACCCAAACCATAGCATTGGCTAAATTTAAATCCTTACCCTACCCCTAATTATAATTCCAATCCAAACCTTAATAGTAATTACAACCCTACCCTTAACACTAACCAAAGCCTTATTCCTAACCTGAAACCTATTATAATTATAATCCAAACCCTAACCATAACCATAATTCTACCCCTAACCATAACATAATTCTCACACTAACTATGAGGTCATAAACCCAACCTTAACACTAAACCATAACCCTAATCATAATAATAGATCTAAACCAAACCCTAACCCTAATGCTAACCCTGACCATGATACAAGTTACCCTAATCCTAAATGCTAACTGTAATCATAACCCTAAATATATTAATTTATTCAGTGTGTTATGCACACCACAACTAGTACTAGATTATATCTATCTTAATATATTAATCTATATATTATACGCTGAGAGATTTCATTTTCGAGGCGTATTTTTGAAATTTAAATAAAAGCAAAAAAGCATAAAAAAAAATGCCTCAAAAATGAAATCTCTCGGTGTATAATATATAGATTAATATATTAAGATTAATAAGCTAGTTTTCACTATGATAACAATACTTGTTTAAACATGAGTACATCTTATTTTATTAAATGAGCATTTTATTTTTTAAATGACACACTTATAGTGGATAGTTATGATATTTTATTTGAGACAAAAAATACTTATTTTGAACTTTTTCATGAATGTATTTATTTATTTTTTATATAACATTCAGAGGTTCTCATGTGTTCAAGTATGGGTCCACTTTTGATCAACATTTGATTATTTTTTATTTACATTTGGACTATTTATTTACGATACATAGTATAAATATGTGGTAAGATTGGGTATTATAATCACAATTGACTGCACAACTATTGGACCCTACACAACTACTATCCCCCTCTCCCCTACTCATCCCCAATCCTATTAGTTGGAACAAAGAGATGGTGATGTGGATTAGCACCATCCCATCAGGTGGGTTTGAGAGAGCCCTTAAAGCCCACTAACTCATGTTTTCAAAAACACTTATTGTTAGAGTAGGTCAAGTGTCCATAGTCAAAATTGCAATGTCCAAAATTTAATCTTATAGAAAAACAAAACTAATTCTTTTTTGATGACATATAATTAATCCTACCATGCTTAACATGGTAGCTTATTATATGCATTGAATGAAATTGCTCATGCAACGTCATCATTAGAACATCATCCAAGAACAGGGAAAAGGGAAATGCATAAAGAGATGGTGATGTGGATTAGCAATTCATCGAGCACCAGGTGGGTTTGAGAAAGTCCATTGACCCATCTTTTCTAAAACATGTATTGTTGCAGTGGGAGGCCAAGTGCCCATAATCAAAACAATATGTGCACCTGAAATAAAGCTTCTCATAATCCATTGATTGCCTCTATATTCTATCGCCCACCTTTAGGATTATTTCTTCTAAAAGCTCTTTAACTAGGTTCATCTCTATGCACACCTATAGACATTCAAGGTATGTGAATGGAAATAGGGGACAAAATTAAAAAAAGTGTATGGAGATAGTGATTAAAAGAAATGAAAATTGTCAGTTTTTCTTGAAATCGATAAAAAATAATTTTGGATGAGAAATTCAAGATAGTCAAGCTCAAAATTTTAAGATGCAATAATAAAAAGATTAGTAGTGGCCACATTTTAGAGTCTAAACTATTATTTTTATATGGTTGAGATTGAGAGGATCAAGTAGGGAGAGTGCACTAAATGGTCATATTTATGTATAAAAAGAACATAGTGTTTGATGTTCTCTCCCTAAAATGTTAATTTTTTTAAATATTTCACAAATCTCTTCAATGAAAATTTAGTTAATAGATCACGTGGTTTAAGTTTTTTTGTACTAAATTTTGATAAATATATAATTTTTTACTATTTTTTAAAAATGGATCTATTAAAAAACAAAAAATGAATGTATTCCCACTTTAATTAAAGAAATAATAATAAAAAATTGTGTAAAAACTGAAAGCTAGAAGGTAAGAATATAATTTATTTCAAGTTTGGATGATTGGATAAAAAATAACACTAATAATACTTTACATAATTTTTTAGAAAAAAAAAACCGACAAAAAAATTGAAGATGATCTATATATACATATATATGTATGTATATACATATATGTATGTATATATATACATATATATGTATATATATGTATATGTACATATACATATATATACATATATGTATATATATTTATACACACACACACATATATATATATATACATACACACACACACACACACACACACACACACACACACACACACACACACACACACACACACATATGTATGCATGTATACATAGAGTTTTCACACTAGACATTTACTTTTTTTCAAGTATCTTTGCTTCAAAACAAATAGTTGAACACATGACATACAAGTCCAACCCTTTGGGTTGAATGTCCGAGACAAATGAAGGTTTTTTTCTGAGTTTTTTTTTTAATGATTTTCTCATGTGCCAATCATGATATAATCCTGCCAAATGATATATAGCAGATTGCAAAAGATAGCAATAGAAAACTTGCTAGAAAGATAACATTCAACCCTTCAATATTTAGATTTTCAATGACATGTAATGTGTATATTTACAACCATTTATATTAGAACTAATTTAGAATACTTTCAGACCTGGAATAACATAACAACAAAATATGAAGCTTCCAACATGCCACAAACAATACCAAAGTTTTCCTTTATTATTCTTGCATCCCACGTCTAGGTAACACTGCAATTAGCCCCAAGAAACCAACAGTTCTAACCTTTACAACAATAGGCTTGAAACTATATTTTTACCCAGCAAAAGACATCCCCTTGAAGAAGTTTGATCTGCCCTAAGACTCACTCAAAAATTGTATTGTAATACTTGACAGAATCGCCATGAGGAGAGTCATCTGTTGAATCAATACCCATTTTGAAAGCTTAATCCTTTTTAGAGTTATGAGCAAATATGTGAGTTCAGGTCCAAAAATGATAGTGCCCATAAATGGATGAAAATCACACCAAACTCAAATAAATTCCATGCCAAACAAAAAAGAAGCAAACCCACACCAAAACCAACTGAAACACCTCAAAAGAATTGAAAGATCTTCATTTTCTAAGCTTGTAATCTACAACTAAAGCCAAAATGTGATTCTTGATTGAAACCACCCTTCTACCAGCTAGGGCAAGACTTGCACTGTCGAAACTGGCCTTAGATATCAAGGATTTTCATCCTCAACTCCATTTCTCAGACCTTCTGGTGAAAAACCAACAACATCTCTATAAGCAGCCAAATCAACCATGAAGAAATGAGGCTTGAAAATGAACTTTTAAAAGTTTCTTCACCAAATTAGAGCAATCAAGCTTGTAGCAACCCTAAAACCTCTTAAACCTAGGCCCATGTTGAAACTTTATGATTTTATTTTAATTTTTTGCCTCAAACCTTAGCTTGGGAGCCTATCCCTTATCCAACATTCAAAATCACTTTTCATGCTTAAAAAAAACTTAAAGTGATTACATTAGGCATCCTTGGTACTTTTTTCATGTCCCCTTTTTCCCTCAACATTAAAATATAGAGTGACTTAAGAAATATCCAATTTCAAAGGGGAAATCAAATATTAAAATGTTTTAACATTAGCAACATGATACCAATTGATAATGTGCTACTGAGAATAGTCTAACCTGGTCCAGGTTACCCAAAATAGACTTACTATTTTTAATAAGTACTAAAAATAGCAAGTAACCACCAAAATCTCAAAGTGGAGAAATAGTTGATAAGCTCAAAGAGTCACTGTAGATAGTGAGCACCATATTGGCCCTAGTAAAAATAGAAAATCTCCCTAAATACTGCAAACCCAACACATAATAGCTAGAATTGAGTCCCCTTACTAGAATCACTTAGCCTACAAGGACTCTAGGATAGGCTAAAGGTGATGTCCACTACTCAGAGGTTGGGAGGGGACATTACAAAATTCCCTCCACATAGTTTGGTAAATTATTGTTTGTGGGTGTTAAGGGATTTTTAATTCCTTGAAATTTTAAAAAATATGAGCATATTATAACACACTTATATTTTGGCTTGGTAGTAACTGACCAAGGCTTCATCATTATCATACTGTGCTCATGTTTTTCCTCTGATGGACCAAAAATTGATTGTGGCCACTTTTTGGCCCCCCATTTTTGTGCACACACCCTAAGCTAATTCCTAATAGAGAGTAGACAATGACTGTGATTGATACAAGTGAATTTTGAAACATTGTACATTGTAAATTTAGAAAAGAAATATAATTGAGATGAAATCATGCTTTCTAAACTATAGTGCAATCATTTTATCAATCACACAAGTGCATTATCTTCCAAAGTTAACAAAGAAATAAAATAAAAAATTAAGCATATAGTTATTGCACATAGAGAAAGTAGGAATGAACAATATGAAACACAAAAAATGTAAAACAAACTATAGAATACTACAATTTCTGATCATGATTAAAATTATTTAAATCAAATGCTAAAATATGAAAGAATATTTTAAGTGTATGGAATATTTGTGTGAGAATATCACCTAAAAGCCACTTGTATCTTAAACAAAGATAATGAGTATAATTGTTAGGGAGTTTACCAAAATGGCCAAGCCTCTATTTTGGTTTTTTGACATCCACAAGTAGTTATATACAAAGATAAACACAAGCTAAGTGTGTGCTTCTATGCCACGTGTGTCTAGAACTTAGAGGAACACTTAATGACATTAAACAAGAGAATAGAAATAATTGTCTATCATTATCCTAGTGTATATGGAAATAAGAATGGGAGATGAAAAATAATATCCAAAAATGCCAAGAAATATTTAAAGGAGTATTAAATTAATATGGATAGAAGGTTTTGTATTGAATATCCAACAAAGTGGAGGCTATAACAAAAACCTCAAGATAATCCAATTACATGATTTTATAAAAATTACATGTTTATAAAATACCAAGAAGATATACATAATCACATGAACTATGAATGAAAATAAGAGCTAGAAATAAAAATGGGGGCTAAAAATGAACAATAACAATATCACCTTATCATGAAACTTGTGAAAAGAAGAGTTTCAAAATGGTTGAAAAGGACATGATCTTGTTCAAGGAAAAGTATCCTCATGATAATCTAACAAGAAAATATTGGAGAATGGCACCATAGAGAACTTGAAAATTTCCAAGTATTTTTTAATAGATACTAATAAAATGTTAGTAAAAATTTCCTAAGAAAGCTCACAAGTATATTAAGATGGAAAGATCTATAGAAATATTGAAGTAGAATGAGAAAAAAAATCATAACTAGTCTATTGCATGAGAGATTGCACAAAGAGAATATCCAACTTGTGAAATTCACTCATATATTACTATTCTTGGCAAAGAGAACTTAGAAAAATCTTTTTCAAACTTGACAAATTTGGGCAAGGGATGATTAAAATTAGCAAAGACAAGTTGAAACATCACTGTACTAGCCATTAAATAGAATTTATATAATTATACCATCAAAAAATATAATTACAACTATGCAAATGTCTACACAATCATGTTTTAATCTCTGAATATTAAAATTTAACTATTATAAAATAGTTACAACAAACAAAATAAACATAAACACATTGAAAATTCATGATAAGAAACACTAACAAATAACACACTTGTCATTTAGACTAGAAAAGGCTAAGAATAGGCTAAACTGAGTCTTAGAAACATGCTATAGAATGAGCATTTGAATTGGTATGATTTATAGCACCAAAATTACAAGTTATGCAATTTTCAACATTACACTATCATCAAAGTTTTAAAGTTCTTGAACAAAGAAATTAGGTGGAGGTCTAGATAAGATAACAAGATAAATACTGCGTGTATTTTGTATACAATTGAGACTAGACTCTTGATGACTATGATATACCACCAACCTCACCTTAGATTTCAAATTGTGGTGTAGATTTCATTCATCAACTACAATATTCTCTATCTTTTATCTTTTAATTTTAGTGTTATTTCACTTTACAATGTAATCATGATGGGCCTCATAAGATAGTTAGTTATACTTGTGAGAGACGTCTTTTTTTTTTTTATAGTGGCTACATTAAAATAACTAGAGAAAAGCCTGCACATCTTCACCCCCATTATTTTGGCCCTAGCCATTTGATCTTGTTTGATTAATGCAAACTATAGGATTGTGCCATCAATTAGCAATTTGGGTATAAGTTTAAAGGACATGAAGAGGGATTTTAATTATCATGTATTAATGTGTCATGATTGTATTTGTTAATGTACAAAAACATGGGTATTTTCTAGGGATACATTGCAAAATGGATAATCAAATGGCACCACATATGCACTAATGAAATAGTTGTGGGAAACCCCCTTTTACTTATTGAATATACAAGTGTTTGTAGTTCAATTTGGGATGACATGTCACAATATTAGTGGACTACAATTAAATGAGGCACTATAGTGAATCATAGTGACTTGTAGCTCTCCTTGCATTATTTTTCCCTCCACCATTGGATCTAGCTTGCTTATTTTTAGTTGTCGAATGTGTGTATTATTTGACAAAGGACGTGTTGCTTGTGACAAAACAATAAAAATGAACATTCTACCCCTTGTCCCTTTCACCATTTTGTCAACATCATGGATAACAATATCAAGCAATATGCTTTGTAATGGAGGAGTGTTCACAAGCTAACTAGTCATAACTTTAAGAACCCCCTCCAGATATATATATATATATATAATCTTGGTGAATCTTTCATTTAAAAAAAAAAAAAAAATCAATTTCTATTTGGCAAATCTTTAGTTTTTTTCAAAAAAAATAATAATTATATTTGTAATTTTTTTTACATCACTAGAATTTTGTAGAAAATCTTGGAAAATAATAGGAAAATGTATTAATTACCATGGAAACTCCTTCCATTTAAAACAAATCTTATGGAAAAGTAGAGGCCCGAGGATGGAAATGATCGATGGGGGTAGACTCTATAATGTTTAGTTGCCACTATTGATTTAAAATATAATCTAACAACCTTGGTTGTATTCCATGAGGTAAAATGCACCTACAATTTGTAATGCTCATCGAGCCCAAAATTGTTTTTGGATCATTGATCTCCATTGAGATCAACAATCCAAAAGCAAAATTTGGACCTCGTGAGCATTACAAATTGTGGATACATTTTACCTCATGAAATACAATGAGGGTTGTAAGATTATATTTTAAATCAATGGTGACAACTAAAGATCGTCGATTTGACCTTAAAACAACTAATAATTATGATACATTATTAGTGAATTAATTTAGATTTCTACTATAACTTACAAGTAAAATTTAGGCTAATTTGATCTAGTTATGTATTGAATACTATGGCAAATTTTTGTGTTAAAATGCTTGATAAAATAAATGTTCTAGCGATTTAAATAAGACTAAATTAAAATTTTATAAAAATGTGGCAATTCAAGTTGCCTTGCAACTTGAAATATTAGCCAAATTAACTATTCACTAATTGACAAATATTCGCCACTAAAAAATCATTGAAGCTGACTAACACATTATGGGTTGTGTTGTCTTATAAGTGAAGCAATGTGCATTACAAACCCCCTTAAGTGTTATACAAATGAAGGAGCATTAGTAGCTAGCTAGCTCATTACGAGTCATTATGTTGTCATGTTAGTGTGACATGTGTTTGAACATTGATCCTCACAAGTGTTTAATAGATACAAGGTATATCTATACCACCTAACTCATGGTGATTGTTGTGACATTCTATTAGCAAGACATGTAGATTTGAACCCAAATAAATTTGACAACCAATCTTTGAGTGAAACTGAGCCTAGTTAGTTTCATTGTTTACAATTTTACCTATTTTTTCATATTGTTAAAACTATGGTAGTTTGTTGAGGTAAAAACATGTTTATATATATTGAAATTATTTCATACAAATAAATAATTATAATTACCAATATATGTGAGAAAATAATCTACTAATTTGATTTTTAGCATTATTCATAGATGGGATATCAAAATATTTTTTCTTATATTAATCTAACATAATAGAAAGTAAAAAATTACATCACTAAAAAAACACAAAAAATAAATTATAATGAAAAATAAATGCCACCCTTACATCTAGACAATAACAGGAATAAGAAAACAAATATATAATCAAATTTCGATTTAACATTAAAAAATAAAATATTTAAAATAAATTAAAAAAGCAAAATGATATAACTAATCCATTTCTCACTAATTGAAAAATCAACATTTTGAACACAATAGAACTGAAAAATCCATTTCTAAAGAGCCACACCAACGTAAACCAACAAAACTCAAAGGTCCCAGGTTCGAATCTCAAGGCCACCAAAAATCTCAAGCATACATCCGAAGTAAGCAGATTTAATCGGGCAGACGTGCCTTCCGCCGTCTGATTAGCAGACCCCTGAGAAATCTCAGCAACAGGACTCTTCCAAGAGTGAAAGAAGAAGAAACCCACAGAGAGCCCTGCTATGATAGCCACAAAAACACCTACATTATAAGACGTCACAGCCAACATGAGAAGGTATCCGGTTCCTGCGTTAACTGCAAAGACCACTGTTTCAGCGATACTAGTCGCCAAACTTCTTGTACCCAAACCTTTGCTGTTATGATTAAGGGCTCCAATCCGATTCCTAACATATGTGAGGGCCTGGTGGAACAAGCCCAGAGCAAACAGGCCCACCATTGAGATTAAGTATTTGGCTAGTGTGGAGACCATCCAGGGAACATGAGCTCCACTCTTTTCCCCCCCAGTAGAAAGTCATTTCCATGCCCATATCTGCTGAGCTACTGTTCTGATCAGGCATGTTTATGTTTGGATCCATTCAAACTCAACAGATTGTGATTTAATTAAGAGTTTGTTGCTTCTGGATTAAACTTTGTGTTTGTTTTTGGATCAACGTTGCGGATCATGGATCACAGTATGTGCTCCAACTCTTTTTACATCCTGATGATGGATCACGGAGTATGATCTGCAACACTGTGATCCATCCTGCTGATAGATCATAGAGTATGATCCGCAATGTTTATCCAATAACCAGCACACTATTTAAGTCAGAAATAACAAACTCTTATAAATATGAACTGTGAAAATTTAATGTCTTAGATTGTGATTCAGTTAATTTTCTTTTGTGGGTGTTGTTAAATATGGGCAATACTCAGGCTTTCAGCTCTGAGAAACCTAAAATGGTAATACGACATTCATCATGGCTCTACAGAGCCGTTACTTGTCATGAGAGGTTCTGCAGATCATATTGGATTGTTATATACTTAGCATGTTCTCCCTTTTATAGAGACACGGAGACAGAGACCTCACAAGGTAATTTAAACTTATCTTAAATCCAACGGGGAGATCGATGGCATTGCATTGCTTCATATGATTGTCACATTAACCATGACAAACCATGGCTACTGATTTTCTTGGAAGCGATGTTCTATGTCTATGCCTAGGTGAGAACAACTAATCAATCATTTGAGCCAAAATTTGGTTTAATTTTAATAAATAAAGGGGAATTTTTATTTTGGATATGTTTTGGGAATGGGTGGATTGGTTGTTATTGAGTGTTTGTTGATGGACAATGTTGATTTGATTTATTTAGGGATGTCCACTTTAAGCATATTGAATTCAGGTTGAGTATTTGTCAATGAACAATTTTGATTTAATTCTTTTGAGGGTGTCTATTTCATGTATATTGAATCAAAGTTGGTTCACCTTATGCAACATTTTCAACAAGTTTAGAGAAAGTTTATAGTGGACAGGTCTTGTTATTGTTTCATTATAAATGAAAAAATAATGTTAAATATCAATGATACAGTTAAATTTGATGGTTGTATGATAATATGAATACTTTTAATCATAAAATACAATCATATACATGTGTGTGTGTTATTGTAAACATATATGTTTTACATACATATACATAATACATATACATATACAGATCTGTAAGTATTTATATGTGTATCTATGAATACATATATATATAAATATATATGCATAACATATACATATATATTTTTATATACATACATGTGTATATATGTATATGCATATATACATTTATGTACATACATACATATCATTCTAACCCTAAATTTTTCATATATATATAAATTTTTTATTTTTTGTTTCAACTATAAACTATTCCAATGTATAAGGGTAAATATTGAAAGAAAAATGATAAAAATGTATGCATTTTTTATCTCTTATTTTGCATCTTCCTTGTAAATATTGTAACTTAGAACAACTTCTTCCATTTTCTCTTTGCACGTTCTATAATATTCCTATTAGCTCATCCTCATAATCTTAATACCTCTATTGCTTTATTTACCCATGGTAAGCTAGTACCTTTCACATCCTCATATCACTTACACATCACAACACACGCTAGTAGAAAGCCTTTAAGATTATTTTTTTTAAGTATTATTTTTTGTATTTAATATGGCATAGATCAACTTAGGCTATGGTCACACTCATCCAAAATTTTAATGATTACAATAAGGTGGACGTAAATCAAATAGGAGTGTGATTAAGATAGGCTCCTAAGTAGTCCCAACAGTTTTTCATTATTTGCATATTTAAGTTGATTTTTTTCTCATGAAAACAATAAATTCTAGATATACAAGGACAATGAACACCTATAAATCATTGTGATACTTTTCTCAAATTTAAAAGTATTTTCTTAGGACATGACCAAACTATTCCTATTTGAGAAAATTTCTGGATTTGATTGTGTTGCGTTTATGAATCACGTTGTGTGATTTGAAATGATGAAAAAATGTCAACACAATCAAATCCATAAATTTCTCAAACAACAAGTTGGATTGTGAAAATTGATATCTTTAATCAAACTATTCCTATCATCACCACAACTCGAATGCCACCACAACTATCCCAAAAATGAACTATTATGCATTGCATTGTATTCTAAGTGCTTTATTTTTTCTACCCATAGAAACTATCACAGCTCTATCATTCTATTATCAAAGCTAAATTACAATCACCTATAGCTTTCTATATCAATCTACGCATTCTAGCCTACTATTCTTCTTCAACCTATTGACCTTCAAAATCATGGGCTTGATTCATTTTTCTCTTGTTTTAATATTTCATTTTATAAGAAAAGTTATTCTATGTTCTATGTTTTTGATAAAGTAAACAACATTTACAAGGTGTTGTACCCTTTACACAGAAAGCCCTTAGGGCCAAAAAGAAGCTAGTTCAAACCAAGAGTGAACTAGGAAAAGAGGACAGGCCACACACAAACACAACTAACAGATAGTTGTCAAACAATAGACGAGGACTAGACAACCCCAAAATTTGAGGGGACTAATCTGACTCCCTTAACCCTAGGCCGTGAAGTTGTGATAGATTTTGGGAGTCCCTTCTTCTTTCTCAGCACAACAGACCAGGAAGACTCAAAATCGAAGTCGCCCGAGCAAGGTGCGAGAAGCAGATCCGCATTTGCCACCAAGGGCAAAGAGCCACCATGCAGCAAGGGAGACAACAACGTAAAAGAGGACACAAGAGCAAACAAAGTACCAACAGAGGCATCCAATGAGGATCATGCAAGTTCAACCTGAACAGTGACAGGAGTTTGAGGCAACAGTGCTTCCATGGAAGGGATAGCCAGAATAGACTCCCGAGAAGACTCAGTAGAGTCCTCCTCCGCGGAAGAAACTTTTGAAGGAGGGGAACCCACCGTGAGATGATTCGCAAGAGCATCCTTCCACCAAGTAACAACGCTTTTGCAGTGGGCAAGAGGGAAACTAGAGGCCAAATGGCCCATAGAGAAGCACCTCCTACACTGAAATGGGAGGCCCTCATAGTCCAAGAGCTACTTCCAAGGTTTGTCCTCTATCAATAAGACTACATCACCATGGAGAGGTTTGGAGATGTCCAAATCAACTAAAACATGAGCTACCGTAGTATGCCCAAGCTCCCGAGTCGTAAAGTCCACCATCAAAAAGCATCCATTGGTGTTGCCAATAGCTTCATAACATGAATCCTCCTAGAACTGGAGAGGGAGACTCGGCAGACAGACCCAACTTGGTCTAGTATTCAGCAGCTGTGCAAGAGGATTGAAAGAACGAGACCAAGGTCTGATGGACAGCAAATGAATACCCCACATCCACCCCCAGTCCAACACACTATCATGCTCTATGGATGAGGCAAAGGTTGCAACAAAGAACCCCCTTGTGTTGGGATAAAGCTCAATTTGTCCAAAGACAAAAGGATTCCAAGAGATGGAAACCTAGTCGTGGAGATCAGGAAGGGAGGGCTACAAGCCGTTAAACCTACAAAACACACCTTGCTTCAAATAGTAATCCTCATTCTCAGCAACCTCTGGTCCACAGACCACTACAAGGGAAACACGAGCACAAGGAAAAGGCCAAACTCGAGCTAGAGCAAGAGATCGAGCACCTCTAGCAGCCTTAAAGAAGGACTTCACCTAGCCTGAAGAAGGAATCAGAGTAGGAGGCGGTACAATAGAAGAATCTCGCACATCAAGCTCGCCATTCAAAAACCCTTCCACACAAGTCGTCCCCTATAGAGACACATCCAAAGGAAACCACCCAACACTGTTACATAGGATAGGAGCTTGTTTAACGTCATCAACACAACACCCGTCCAGCACAACATTATCAAATAAAGGAGGAGAGGGATCAAAGCCCCCGAAAACTCGCCCTGCTACAACCTGTGCACAACTCAAAGAAGATCGTTGCGTGTCACTCAGAGGAATCCCGCTCGGAGAAATTATTTTGAATAGCAAAAATTCTATGTTCTATGTTAAAAACCCAACTATTTAATATTTTTTTTTGGGAATGAATGTAACATGTTCTTAGGCAAACATGCATAGTATTGGTAGCTTCGCTATTTTATTGAAAAAATTAAATTTATATTATGTATTTTCTTTCATACATTGAGGTTTGAAATACACTTTACACATAGAAATTGATATAAAATGATACTCAACTAATCCATTTCTAACTAGTACTAATCCAAAAATCAACATTTTGAACACAATAGAACTGAAAAGTCCATTTCTAACAGAGGCACACCAACGTATCCCAACAAAACTCAAGGTCCAGGTTCGAATCTCAAGGCCACCAAAAATCCCAAGCGTACATCTACAAGTAAGCAGATTTAATCAGGCATACGTGCCTTCCCCCGTCTGATTAGCAGACCCCTGAGAATCTCAGCAATAGGACCGGATCTCTTCCAAAACTGAACGAAGAAGAAACCCATAGAAAGCCCTGCTATGACAGTCACAAAAACTCCCACATTATAAGACGTCACAGCCAACATGAGAATATATCCCGTTCCTGCATTAACTGCAAAGACCACCGTTTCAGCGATACTAGTCGCCAAACTTCTTGTACCCAAACTTTTGTTGTTATTCCTTTCATGATTAAGGGCCTCAATCCAATTCCTAACATAAGTGAGGGTTTGGTGGAACAAGGCCAGAGCAAACAGGGCCACCATTGAAATTAAGTATTTGGCTAGTGTGTGTGGAGACCATCCAGGGAACATGAGCTCCACTCTTTTTCCCCAGTAGAAAGTCATTTGCATGCCCATATCTGCTGAGCTACTGTTCTGCTCAGGTATGTTCATGTCTGGATCCATTCAAACTCAACAGATTGTGGTTCAATAAGAGTTTATTGCTTTTGGATTAAATTGTGTGTTTGTTTTTTAATCAAGTTTTTTGCATCTTGATGATGAATCGTAGAATGTGATCCACAAAGTTGACCAAAAAACAAACACACAGCTTAATCCAGAAACAACAAACTCTTATAAATATGAAGTGTGAAAATCTAATGTCTTAAATTGTGATTCAGTTAGTTTTCTTTTGTGGGTGTTGTTGAATATGGGCAATACTCAGGTAATCAAACATTCATCATGGCACTATAGAGTCGTCACCTGTCATGAGAGGTTTTGCAGATCATATTGGATTGTTATATACTGGAGTATGTTCTCCCTTGTATAGAGAGACAGAGAGAGAGAGACCTCACAAGGTAATTTAAACTTATCTTAAATCCAATGGGGAGATCGATGCCATTGCATTGTTTCATATGATTGTTACATTAACCATGGCTCCCGATTTTCTTGGAAAGGATGTTCTATGTCTATGCCTAGGTGAGAACAGCTATGTCGATGGACAATGTTGATTTGATTTATTTAGGGATGTCCACTTCAAGCATATTGAATTCAGGTTGAGTATTTGTCAATGAACAATTTTGATTTAGTTCTTTTGAGGGTGTCTATTTCATGTATATTGAATCAAAGTTGGTTTATCCTATGCTACATTTTCAACAAGTTTAGAAAAAGCTTATAGTGGATAGATCTTCTTATTGTTTCATTACAAATGGAAAAAATAATGTTAAATATCAATGATATTGTTAAATTTGATGGTTGCATGATAATATGAATACTTTTAATTATAAAATACAATCATATATATGTGTATATGTAAAACATATATACATATATGTTATACATATATATTCAGGTTGATAAATATTTATATGTGTATCATTGATTTTTTAGTGGCTAATATTCGTCAATTGGCTAATAGTTGAAATTTGCGAACCTAAAATTGGCTAATAGTTTGAGCTATAATGTCACTTGAATCACTGCACTTTTATAAAATTTTATTATAATCTTACTTAAATTGCCAGAAAAAATATTTTATTAAAAAATTTAACTCAAAAATTTGCTACAATATTCAATACATGATTAGATCAGATTCACCTAAATTTTATAAATTATGGTAGAAATCTATATTAATTCACCAATAGTATATCATAATTATTAGTTTCTTTAAGGTCATATTTCTAGTCTATAGTTTCCACCATTGATTTACTATAGATTAGATTAGAATGTATTGTAAATCAATGGTGGAAACTAAAGATTAGAAATATGGCCCTAAAGAAACTAATAATTATGATATACTATTAGTGAATTAATATAGATTTCTACCATAATTTATAAAATTTAGGGGAATCTGTTCTAATCATGTATCGAATATTGTGGAAAATTTTTTAGTTAAAATTTTTAATAAAATATTTTATTTTTGCGATTTAAGTAAGACTATAGTAAAATTTTGTAAAATGACAGTGTTTTTTTATACAAAAGGCAAAAATCCCTTATTGGCCCTTATTGTATTCCATGAGGTAAAATGTACCTATGATCTATAATGCTCATAGGGCCCACAATTTTAGGTCTCATGAGAATTATAGATCACGAGTACATTTTACCTCTCAAAGTACGAGGATCATTAGATCAATAATCTAAAAGCAATTTTTGGCCCCATGAGAATTATAGATCATGGGTACACTTTACTTTGCAAAATATGAGGCTTTTTATTTTATATTTTAAAACAATGGTAGCAAGTAAATATTATAGTCTACCCCTTAAACCCATCGATAATTTCCACCCTTGGACCCCTAATTTTCTATGAGAATTTATTTTAGATTGGATGGATTCACCATCATAATTAATGCCTTTTCTTATTATTTTTCAAGATTCACCAAAACTTTTTACAAAATTTTAGTGATGTAAAAAAATCACCAATAAAATTAATATTTTCTCAAAAAAGGAAAGATTCGCCAATAGAAATTAATATTTTTCCCCAAAAAATGAAACATTCCCGAGGATATTATATCTTTTTTTTAGGGGGTTTTCTTAAAGATATCACTACTTTTCTTTCATATTGATAAGAATAAAACAACTAAGGAAGCTTGGATAAACTTGCTCAATTGTATGGAAAAATTGATGAGATTAGGGGATACAAATTTGATAATGATCTAGCTAATCAATGTAAAAAATATCACCAATAAAATTAATATTTTCTCAAAAAAAGGAAAGATTTGCCAATAGAAATTAATATTTTTTCCTAAAAAAATGAAACTTTATATCCTTTTTTTAGGGGGTTTTCTTAAAGATATCACTGCTTATCTTTCATATTGATAAGTGTAAAACAGCTTGGGATAAACTTGTTCAATTGTATGAAAAAATTGATGAGATTTTGGGGATACAAACTTGATAATGATCTCACTAATCAATGTAAAAAAAATCACCAATAAAATTAATATTTTCTCAAAAAAAAAGAAAGATTCTCTAATAGAAATTAATATTTTTTCCAAAAAAAATGAAACATTTGAAGGATATTATATCTTTTTTTTAGGAGGTTTTCTTAAAGATATCACTACTTATCTTTCATATTGATAAGTCTAAAACAGCTAAGGAAGTTTGGGATAAACTTGCTCAATTGTATTGCAAAATTGATGAGATTAGGGGATACAAACTTGATAATGATCTCACTAATCAATGTAAAAAAAATACTAATAAAATTAATATTTTCTCAAAAAAAGGAAAGATTCGCCAATAGAAATTAATATTTTTTCCTAAAAAAATGAAACATTTGAAAGATATTATATCTTTTTTTCAGGGAGTTTTCTTAAAGATATCACTGATGTGTATATATGTATATGTATATATGAATACATATGTATATATAAATATATATGCATAACATATACATATACATACATACATATCATTCTAACTCTATTTATATATATATATATATATTTTAAAAAAAAAAATCCAATTATAAACTATTCTAATGTATAAAGGTATATATTGAAAGAATAATAATAAAAATGTAGAATTTTTGTATTTCCTATTTTGCACATTCCTTGTAAATATTATTTAGAACAACTTCTTTCATTTTCACTTTGCAGGTTCTATAATATTCCTATTAGCTCATCCTCATAATTTTAATACCTCTATTGCTTTATTTACCCATGGTAAGCTAGTACCTTTCACTTCCTTGTATCACTATACACATCACAACACACACTAGTAGAAAGCCTTTAAGATTTATTTTTTTAAAGTATTATTTTTGTATTTAATATGACATAATCACCTTAGGCTATGGTCACACTCATCCAAAATTTTAATGATTACAATAAGGTGGGCGTAAATCAATTAGGAGTGTGATTAAGATATGCTCCTAAGTAGTCCCAACAGTTTTTCATTATATGCATATTCAAGTTGATTTTTTTCTCATGAAAACATTAAATTCTAGATATACAAGGACAATGAACACCTATAAATCATTGTGATACTTCTCTCAAATTTAAAAGTATTTTTTTAGGACATGACCAAGCTATTTCTGCTTGAGATAATTTGTGGATTTGATTGTGTTGACGTTTATGAATCACATAGTGTGATTTGAAATGATGAAATAAACGTCGACACAATCAAATCCAGAGATTTTCTCAAACAACAAGATGAATTGGGAAAACTTGATATCTTTAATCAAACTATTCTTATCATCACCACAACTTGAATGCCACCACAATTATCCCAAAAATAAACTATTATACATTGCATTGTATTCTAAATACTTTATTTTTTCTACCCGTAGAAACTATCACAACTCTATCATTCTAGTATCAAAGCTAAATTACAATCACCTATAGCTTTCTTTATCAATCTAGGCATTCTAGCCCACTATTCTTCTTCAACCTATCGACCTTCAAAATCATGGGCTTGATTCATTTTTCTCTTTGTTTTAATATTTCATTTTATAAGAGAAGTTATTATATGTTCTATGTTGAAAACCCAACTATTTAATAAATTTTAGAGGGAATGAATGTAGCATGTTCTTAGGCAAACATGCATAGTATTGGTAGCTTCGCTATTTTATTGGAAACATTAATTTATATTATGTATTTGCTTTCATACATTGAGGTTTGAAATACACTTTACACACAGAAATTGATATAAAATGATGATATTCAATTAATCCATTCCTAACGAGTACTAATCCAAAAATCAACATTTTGAACACAATAGTACAGTAAAATTCATTTCTAACAGAGGCACACCAACGTATCCCATGAAGACTAAAGATCCCAGGTTCGAATCTCAAGGCCACCAAAACTCCCAAGCATACATCCACAGGTAAGCAGATTTAATCAGGCAGACGCGCCTTCCGCCGTCTGAGCAGACCCCTGAGAAATCTCAGCAACAGGATCAGATCTCATCCAAGACTGAAAGAAGAAGAAACCCACAGAAAGCCCTGCTACAACAGCCACAAAAACTCCCACATTATACGACATCACAGCCAACATGAGAAGGTATCCCGTTCCTGCATTAACTGCAAAGAGCGCTGTTTCAGCGATACTACCCGCCAAACTTCTTGTACCCAAACCTTTGCTGTTATGATTAAGGGCTCCAATCCGATTCCTAACATATGTGAGGGACTGATGGAACAAGGCCAGAGCAAACAGGGTCACCATTGAGATTAAGTATTTGCCTAGTGTGTGTGGAGACCATCCAGGGAACATGAGCTCCACACTTTTCCCCCAATAGAAAGTCATTTGCATGCCCATGCCCATATCTGCTGAGCTACTGTTCTGCTCAGGCATAGGCATGTTCGTATTTGGATCCATTCAAACTCAACAGATTGTGATTCAGTAAGTTTTCTTTTGTGGGTGTTGTTGAATATGGGCAATACTCAGGATTTCAGCTATGGGAGACCTAAAATGGTGATCACAGATTCACCATGGCACTGCACAGGCATTACAGGTCATGAGAAATCCTGTATCATATCGGATTTGTTATTTTAGTGGAGCATGTTCTGCCTTGTATATATTTATAGAGAGAGAGATAGACACCTCACATGGTGATTTACACTTGTCTTCGACCCAACGGGGAGATCGAAGCCATTGCATTGTCTCATATGATTGTCACGGCTACTGATTTTCTTGAAGGGAGGGATGTTCTATGTCTATGCCTAGGTGAGAACAGCATGTCCATCATTGGAGCCAAATTCTGGTTTTATTTTAATAAATAAATGGATAAATTTATTTTGAATATGTTTAGGGAAGGAATAAATTGGTTGTTGTTGAGTGTTTGTCAATGGATAATGATGATTTGATTTCTTGGGATGTCCACTTCAAGCATATGGAACTCAGGTTGAGTATTTGTCAATTCACAATTTTGATTTCATTTTTTTTTAAGGCGTCTATTTCATGTATATTGAATCAAAAAAGGGTATCTATATATACATATACATATACACATACACATACATATACATATATACATATACATATATATACATACATATACATATATACGCATACACATATACATATACACATACACATACACACACACACACATACATACAATTTATTGTATATATATATATATATATATATATATATATATATATATATATATGTTATAATACATATACATATAAAAATAGGTAGGTATGTATATATGTGTATACATGTATATAAATGTATATGCATAATATGTACATATATATGTCTATATATACATATACATACATATATAATTTCATTTTTTCCTTAACTATAAACTATTCTAGTGTCTAAAGGTAAATATTGAAATAATAATGATAAAACTGCACCTATTGTTGTATCTCCTATTTTGTGTCTTCCTTGTAAGTATTGTCTAGAACAACTTCCATTTTCTCTCTGCAAATTCTATAATATGCCTATTAACTCCTCCTTAGAATCTTAAAATTTCTATTGCTTTATCTACCTATGGCAAGCTAGTGCCTTCCACTTACTCATATCCACTATACACAACACATCACACACTAGTAGAAAGCATTCATATTTACTTTTCTAAAGCTTTCGTTTTTTATATTTAATAAAGCATAGATCACCCTAGGGTAAGGTCACATTCATCCAAAATTTTATAGATTACAATAAGGTGGAACTAAACCAAATGGGGGTCTAGCTAAGGTAGGCTTCTAAGTAGTCCCAATAGTTTTTCATGTTCTATAAATGCAATTTTAAGTTTATTTTTTCATAGAATCATTACATTCTAGTTCTGCAAGCACAATGAAAACCTATAGATCATTGTGACACTTCTCTCAAATTTAACAATAATTTATTCAAAATACATAGCCAAACTATTCCTATCATCACCACAACTCAAACACCACCACAATTATCCCAAAAAATGAGTTATTCTACATTTCTTTGTATTCTAAGCACTTTCTTATTTCTAAACATAGACACTATCACAATTTTATTATTCTAGAATCAAATCTAGATTACAATCACCTACAACTAAATCTATATCAATTACACATTTGAGCCTACTAGTCTTCTTCAATTTATCAACATTCAAAACCAAGAGCTTCATTTTTCTCTTGTTCTAGTTTCATTCTATAAGAAAAGTTATTCTATGTTCTATGTTGAAAACCCAACTCTTTAATACATTTTATAGGGAATGAATGTAGCATGCTCCTAGCCAAACATGTATGGTATTGGTAGCTTAAGTCTTCTTTCATTATTTTAGTGAAAACGCTAAGTTTATATTATATATTTTACTTCATAAATCAAGGTTTGAAATACACTTTGCACATAGAAATTGAATATCACGGAGAATGTCCAATTGAACCAAGACAACACATTCACATATATGTCACAAACACTTACAAGTTTGACCATTGAATACTATATCTGCATGTCTCCAATAACTCTTTTTATTGTCTATCTCTATCACTATTGAATTAGTCTTAATGTCTAACTCTAACAAGAAATTCAACTACTCTTCCCCAAATAGGTTCTAGTGGTGCTTCCTAGCACCACCTAAATTTTCTTGATGTAAATTTACATCGGGCAAACATCCTCTACAAATATTAAAGGTCAATTATGCAAAGGATAAATATCATCTAGGACATAATCATGTTATTTGAACCATATTGAGGCATAATCACATCCTATCATATAATTCTAAGGTTGATCTAGTTTATATCTTATTGCTATCCTTGCAACACATCAAATTTAAGCAATTCTAATGTATGGTTAAAAATCTATAATCAAAACAATGAACAAATATCTATTGACCATTGAAAAATGAGTAAGGCATAATATTTTCAATTTCAGTTAAACACATGTCTACTTTCTATCTTAGTTGATTTATCATTTAATCAACTACCAATTCATCTAGAGTTTGAATTGTAGTTAATTTATTATCCCCATATATATTTTATGAAATGTATTTTTTATTCCTACAACTTGTTAGCGTTTTAATTTATTGTAAGATAACACAAAATGGAATAGTGTGTATTGTAGAATCATTATTCAAATTATGAGGGAAAGCTCCTTGAGATCTAATTAACCATAGACTAAAACTATATACAAAATTTATAGGTATGCATAATATATTAATATATCTTTGAGAGGGTTTGCATAAAAGAAATAATTAAATTCCCATGGTTTTTCCATATAGGTACTATTAATGGTGGTATTAGCACTACCAATGTCAATTAGAGCATTAGATCACTCTACTTCTCTTGAAAATCCAAGAGTTCAGCTCCAATATTTCTTTTTAGCCAAGTCTTGACTATGATGGAAAAACTAAGTGGCTTATGTGATTTTTTACAAGGGGTATTTTCTAGTATAAATCAAATTGGACCAAGATACATAGTTGGATGATTAAGATCTACTCAAAAAAGAAGATTAATATTTCAAAATCTTTAGTTCTAAACTACCTTATGTTATTCTAACATAAATAAAACTATCTCTAAGATACCTTAGCACCTAACCTAGATCTAAACTTATTCTAGATTGTCCTAATATAGAAAGTATCAAAATATGATTAGGATTAGAAGAAAAGAAAGTTGAAATAGGATCAAAAAATGGCAAGCTATATTGAATCTCCTAGATCTGAAAGGCTGGATGAGATCTAAAGAAACTAATATTGTAATGGTTAGTATTCACATAACCATCCACAATATTGTTGAAATAATATATAAAGAAAATACAACTCAAGATATTTCAATTTTAATGCAATTGAACCACCATATTCCTTGCATGGATTCAATACATAAATTTATGAAAACACAATGAAATCTCACTAAGTTATTCAATTAGATAATCAAAATGAAATACATCACTGCCAAGATTGGGGCATCAAGAAAACAACAAGCATGATCCTTCATTAATTTGAAATATTTTCATATTACAATGTTTAGTAGGGCTTCCATGTTGAAATTGTTTAAGTTCCCTAGTCTATAGGATTCCCAACCCTTTATAATGTCCAAAATGAGGCAATAAATACCTACCTTGGGTGCTAAAAATTAAAAAAATGAAAAAACTAGTCACCATACTCCTAAATTGGCCCTTGGATCCAAAATTTGAAATTCACAAGTTTCATATCAAGTTAGTCCTAAAGGCCTTACAAAAATAGATCAAATTATTTGAATTGACTTATTATATCTATTGAGAAAAAATAATGAATATATAAATGAACAAGCTAGCAAGAAATTATCATGCTTGGCCAAAAAAATGAACTAAAAAAGAGGTGATAGCCTCATTCATGCCATTCATGTTTGGCCCTTTGTAATAATTTTATTTTGATTGAGAAGATTGTTTTCTTGATCTTTCCTTGTAGCTCCCGAAGCTCGGCCAAATCTTCTAGGAAGCCCCATAGTGCAACCTTATCTATCAGCATCCTCTCAATAATCTATTTTGATACTTGTTGATGAAGAGAATCTATAAATTTCTTTATTATCCTATATGTTGGGTGAAACAATGAGGAGTTCTCCCAAAAGCTATAATGAAGAGCCTTGATAAATTTCTCTATCTTGGCCATTGCATTATCTGTTGAATTTATTTTGTTCTTCAACTTGGCCCTACACTCCTTGAGTCTCTTAACTCTATGTTTTCTAAATTGCAACCATTCTAGCAACAACTCTTGATCATCCTTATCAAAAATTCCCAATTGAGCTAGCATGTTGGAAGGTCTATCCTTCATTCTCTACAAAATTGGGAAGTTTTTTTCCCATATCAAGAGCTCATCATCAATTTAATTTTCCATTTCCATGGCTAAACTTTCCTTATCACTAATCTTGTGATAAAACCTCAAAGCTTCTTTTTATTACCTTACTACTGAGAGCTTGTAATACATCTCTCCATTTTTTTGTAGTAAGAAAGATCATTTCAGGATCTTAAAACTTGAAGCATCCTTATTAAATAAGGAAGCATAAATTTCAAGAAAAGTTGTGGTGGGGTCAATTGGTCCTACCAAGTGATTAATGTAAGAGGTTATTTGTCCCACTTGATCCTTTGATTCTTCCTTTTTATTCTCATATTTCTTCATTTTCTCATGTATGGTGAAAAAAATCGCTTGCAAGGATTTTTTCTTCTTATCTAGTCAAGAAACCCAGATTGATATTCTACATAGTGTGATCCTGAGGTGTCATTTGTGCTTTGATATTATCTACCATGGGGGTGGAAACTTGTGCCACTCTAGCACTATTCTCATTTACTGTTATGGTGGAGAGTGTCCTTGCCTTATTTTTCTATGAATGGGCCTTGGAAAACTCTACCACCAAAGAATTTTGTTCATCTTCCTAGATATATGTCCACTACCTCTTTTATACCACATGATTGAGCTAGACCAGGTGACCTGAAGTCTCTACTTGTGGGGAGTGAGGAGGAGGATTCAATACTATAGTCATACTAGTACTTTATGTGTTCTCAACTTGTTCATCAGTTGTGAAAGCAATGTATTACACCAAATTGTTAATATTTTCAACATTTACCTCATGCAGGAACTCCTCCTGCCATCCACCATAACCCATAGGTTATTTTTCTCACTCACCAATGTGAGGAGTTAAAGGTACTTTTATATGTTTGGAAGAGTGTGGAGGTGAAAGAACGATTGTTTCATGAGGTAGATTGGGAATGTGTGGTGGAGTTGGAGATTGGGGAGGTGACTTAGGTGGTGATTGAGATGGTGAACCATGAGGTAGAGAATTATGAGGAAATTATTCATAAGGTGGGGAAAGAGTATTCACCTTAGAGGTAGATGGAGATGGTGACCTAATAGGAGGAGACCTAGCGACTATGTTCCTTCTCTTGATGAGGGATACAATCTTCCTCACACTCACTGGACTCAACAATGATATCTACCTATTTCTCTCTTTCTTTTATTTTTATTTCATTAGCTCTAGTTTTTCTCGGCTTTTTCTACTTCACTTCTTAAGTTGTTGCAATAAATAACTCCCCAACTTGATATTTCTTCTTCTTAGCCTTTGGGTGAGGGTCTAACATGGGATAGGTCACCTCTAGCTATTCCAACAATTTATTGATAACAACTAAGGCCAAATTATCTATTGAAGAGTCCTTTGGAATAAACCAATCCATATTTATAATTCGTTATGTAAACAATGAAATTTGATAAACTAAAAAACATAAAGATTTGAAAGAAAAAATTGAAACCAAATCAAATCTAGTCTGTGAAATTCATTGTAAACCTCAAAAATTGATGATGTTATATTCCTTCACCTTGAAGGTATGTGGATATATATCTCAACATCTTAATACTAGTATGATTTGATATGTGATTTGATTTCAAAAAAATGTAATTGCATAAAAGTCATTGAGATATCAAAATTATGAAGAGATTTTATTTATAGGCCTAGGAGATGTGGACGAGGATGATAACTTGAGTTAACTGGAAAATTAGTAGAGTCAAATCAATTGTTAAATGGAAAATTACCATTTCAAACTAATGAGAGGATAATGTTCTACTATTTGATTTAATTGATGGATAATTTTGAGCAATAATTTTCCATTTGAAGACGAAGTTGCATGAAGAATGAAGATTAAGTTTCTAAAGTGAAACAAAGTTAACTAATCAATAAAGATTGAGTTTCCAAATGGAGACAAAGTTAATTGTTTAGTGATGGTTGAGATGACTGAAAAGAAAAGAAGAGTTAAGTGATGATTCAAAAATGAAAATTATTATTTGAAATAGATAATTAGATTGATTTTAATCAAATAATTTAATATTATTTAATTAAATGGATAAAGTGAGAAATATTAAATGGAAATTAATTAATAAATGATAATGTGTGGTAAATGATAATTTAATGAATGTAGATTAATAAATGACAATGATGATAAAATTAATGATTAATAGATAATGTTAAGATGAATTGATATTGATTATTAGCGAAATAATTAAGTGAATATTTTGAGTCTCTATATTTCCCCTCGCAATGTTCAAAGTGATATTATTTCAAAGGAAAGAAGAGTAGCTAAAAAGAGAAATTAGAGGATGAAGATGATGGCATGCCTTAGTTGGGTAAGGAAAACTAGAAAATATGAGATGATTGATGCCTCGTCAAGATATTATCTATGCATAAACTACATGGGTTATCTCTCAAATGAAGAGAAGATGAAGAAAATGTTGGCTAAAATATGGAAATGATGGATGAAAAGGATAGAAAGATGGATACAAGAAACATGACTATGGATGAAATGATGATGAGGTATTATGTTGAATTTGAGATTAGCAACATTTTTTGATATAGAAATGGATGTTATGCACTAATGTAGATTCCTTGTGATAAAGTGTTGCTACTAGGACATAGTGGATTTGTGATGTAGGATTTTTTGGATTTTAAGCGAAATGTTGGATTTTATGCTGAAGTGTTGCTACTAGGACATGGTGGATTTGTGAGGTAGGATTTTTGGATTTTAAGCGAATTTTTGAATTATGATAGGTGATGGTAGATGTGGATGGATTATTTAGCACTTTAGATGTAGGATTTTTTATTTTCCAAACTTGGAATTTTATGGATAATGGAGTTTGGATTTTAGATTTTTTTTGGAACAAATGCTTGTATATGTCTTGTGTGCTAACCATTTTGAAGGAGGTAGACATTTTTTATGTGTAAAAGGACTTTTTTTCTTGTGACTCCACATTTTGATTAACTATTGAATTTGAATAATTGACTTTGCTTGATCTAGTTTGATTTATGATCTATTTTGAATTCATGTGTCCACTTAGAATTATGAATTTAGTGGACTTTAACATTTGATTTTGGTGTTTTTTTTTGTAATATATTTTTTGTTGGTTCCAATTGATGAGTTTAAGTAATTTGGAATGATGGTTTATGATGTGGATGGGAGGAGTGTTGATAACAACCTTTTTGGCAAGGACTACACATGTCCCTATTTTAATGTTTATATTAGATGAATTTTCCTCTAGTATCATGGAGGTATCACTAACATCACTAAATTTGTTTATTGATAAATAGAGAAGAACTTGATGTGTAGGATTCTCAAAAAATTATACCGGTTCTAAAATCCCTTGCTCATGTAGGCCTATCATGTTTGTTGATGTGTCATGCTTTGATAGATTGAGTTTGCAATGGGATATTTATTATTTTGGAAGCAAGATTATAACCCATCATTGTGTAGCTAGAAACCATTAATGTTGGCTATTTTCTCATCTATAAGAAAGACTTCTTTGACAAAAGTAGACGATCCTAGTTGATAGGATACTAGTGTTTTATCCTTATTCATAATTGTTATCTCTTGATCATTTTTTATTTCAATGTGATTTGGATCAGTGTGAAGTTTGATATTGTGCTTCATTGGAACTATATTCCTGCATATTGTAGATGTTTTTGTAACAGTTCAAAATAGCCTGTGAGACACCCCTCTCTCTTCTATCTTTTTTCTTTGTGGACAGTGAATCCACTTGGACAGTGAGTCCACTTGCAGTGAGCATTTTTGTAATATACTATAGCCAGTTATAATATATTGTGAGCTAACCCTCACCGTGGTTTTTCCTATTTTGGGCTTTCCATGTAAAAATCATGGTGTTCATGTGTTATGTGATGTTGTGGATGTTTTCATGCTTTCTTTCCTTATAACAGTTGAATATGATTTAGTAATTAGATGGCTAATGTTTGAATGGTTTTATAGAATATTGATTCACCCCCTCTTAGTATTCTGAGTATTCAACAAACTTACCAGAATTCTAAAGATATAAGCACTAGAACAATATTCAATAATAATAGTAAATCAAAATAAGAAAAAGTTAGGGCAACAACTCAAAAAAAAATCACCTCAAACACTTTAGAAAGCCAAGAGGGCAAGTGCAAAAATTTGAGGGGGGGAAATTGTGGCCAACATTTTTTTTTAAAATTGAAAATCCATAACGCAAGTGCATTATAACACGCTCGTGTTATGGCTTGGTGTGATCAAGTCTAAGGCTCGATCACACCGATCTTATAACACGCTCGTGTTATGACTCTTTATAAGAAAAAAAAGTAAATCCGGATAATTTTAACTATCATATTTCATCTGTCACTTGCAAACCCTTCCAAGGTGTGCTCATGTTGTGGAGACCTCAAATTCATCCATTTTCTTCTTCATTGAATCATTGTTATTTCTTACCAGAATGTCACCACGTTGACAGGTAGCTTAAAGGAGTAAGCTTTTATTGTTCTTTTGTGAATTTATTGTTAAACAGACCTGTAGATTTAATATATTTTTGATGTTAATTTCTTTAATTAGCATGAGTTGAAAATCCACCTGATTCTCCTCCTCAAAATCCTTCTCCTCATGAACAAGCACACCAAAAAAATCTTGATGAACAACCACAGCAACAAAATAATCCAATAATTCCTCAACATCCTCCTGGAACTCAACAAAATTTAATGGGGGGAATTGAAAACAACAAAAAACAAATTGAGGAGTTAATTGCAAGGTTGAACAATCTTGCAATTTCAACCTCGGAAAGGACCATGCTTGCAAATTCACTTAAAGCTATGTTAACAAATGTAGATGCAATTAGCAACCAATTAAGTGGTTGGCTGGATAAGAGGTGGGAGTGTAGAAATTTTTATGTAGATAAACTATCATATACAAACAAGTCAAAAATTACAAAATTACAAAATATGACTTATGTTCACTATTCACTCACCCACATACAAATCAAATTCTTGACCTTATTAGCAATAGGTTTCATATCCTTTGGTGCAACCACCAAGGGATAAAGGATAATTTTTGGAAGAGGTGGTGGATGGTTTTTGACCATCCACCATGCAAAAATAATGAGGTCCCCCAATATTTCTTAAGGAATCTCTACTGTGAGTTCATCCTCAACAAAATCCCCAACTATTTTGATATGCAAGAATTTTAGGGGAGAGGTGGTGGGTCGGCACAAGATAGACCAGGTGCATGTCTCAATCCTCAATGACAAGTGAGATGAGCACTCACTAGGCTAGCTTATGAGCATGTTGCTATCCCTTCTACTGTGAAGGAGAGTGTTGAGGTGGACACTCTATAGTCTATTAGTTCTCTGACCCAAAGTATCATCCAATGTGTGAGTCCTGCAATATAGCGTCAACCAGGGGAGATTTTAAGGGATATGGTTTCACCCCATTCTTGTTAGGTTTGCGGGTCAGCCTATACATATGACCCCACAGACAGACAAGAGGCTAGTGCGCAAGATACGTTTGCAGCTACCTAGTTGGCAATGGAAGATGTCCTCTTGAATGAGGCTTTCAACCTCGATAGTCAAGTAAATGTTAGCATGTGCATTGGATTTAATTTATTAAATTTCATTTTTAAAATGAAATATTAACTAATTTAGTTTAATGATTGTAATAAAATTTTAGGGTCATAGTGTTGATACTATTTTCATTAGCCCTCCACCTATTTTTTTACTCCACTACATCTACTACTGAGGTATGTAACTAGTAAACAATTATAAATATTACATGTGAATATCATTGTTATATGAATGGTATTCTTATATTTGATTTTGGATGTTGAATAGGTTAATATTGGAGGTTTCACGGAATCACCTCATAGTGCTAGTGGAGTACAAACCTTCACTCAGGTAATAGAATAGAGTTTAACTAATGAATTGTACTTAATAGATTTGTGTAGTTTATATTCATATTGTTTATTACATTGCATTGCACATCTTTCAAACTCAAAGCATTAATTCACATTGCATAACTAATAACTAGATGTTGATATATGATAAAATTTCAATTACAATATAGTTTTTTAGAAAGTCAACATAAGCAGTGATGTAATTACTTTACATAGCATAGCTAATAACTAGGAGTAGCTATTAATTGCATTTTATTGTCATGGCATTCCATGAGACCACATTTTATTGAGGAATTTTTCAAATAGTTCACTACCTTTTCTATGTTATGGATGCTTGGAAAAATTTATGAAAGCATAATCATGAGCAATAGCATAGACAAGGTGATGAGCTGTTTGAAAAAATGCCTCAAAGAAATTGGGTCTCATGGTGATGGAAATCACCATGAGACCCAATTTCTTTGAGGCATTTTTTCAAACAACTCATCGCCTTGTCTATGCTACCACATTTTCCATACATTTCTACCAAAGCATTTTATCAAATAGTTCACTTCCTTGTTGCTATGGCTAAAATCCTAAAATAGTTGTTTTCCAACAAACTATGGATGCTTGGAAAAATTCTATCAAAGCATAATAGTAAGCAATAGCATAGACAAGGGATTGAGTTGTTTTGAAAAAATTCCTCGAAGAAATGTGGTCTCATGGTGATGGAATCACATTCCATCACCATGAGACCACATTTCTTCGAGGAATTTTTTCAAAACAACTCACTACCTTAAGAATAGAAACCAAGAATTTAGCCAAAATTCCCCTCCAAAACCTTTTCAAGATCCTCATCCTCAATTTACCAATCCATGGAAGCTTCCACCTCTTATTCCACTTTCATATCCCACATCCTTAAAATACACATCACCCCACTATTACCAAGCAAAATCATCCCATGTCTCTCATAATAACCTCCTCCAAGGACTATTTGCAAAGGTGGTTGTTTCCCCATGCAAAAATAAAGTGGTGCAATCTTCCCATATCATGCATACACCTTCATCACCCCCACATCAAGATAACCCACAATACCCTAAATCTTAAATGAATCCCCTATCAATCCATATATCCAAGTTGAAGAGTCTATAGAACCTTCCTCCCTCATGACACCATGCATATCAAACGAACTATGCCCATCTCCTAATCAAAAGCATGCTAACATAGATTCCCCTTCATATAAAGATCAAGGAAACCCTTCTCCTCCATCATATGATCCTTCCATCTCATGATCCCATTTCCAATCAAGAACAACATATCCTTTCCATATCATCTAATGATATCTTTCCATCTCAAGAGCAATATATCCCTTCATCCCTCCTCTCACAATCCCCTCTCCCCCACTTCGTCTAATGACATCCTTCTAAGTCCATATCAAAGTAACTCTTCCACTCCATTGTATGATCGCTCTCAAAATGTGATTTCAAAGTACAACTTCCACCCCATATAATGATCCTCTTCCCCTCATGATCAGAACACCCATCCCTCTTCATCTTACGACCCCCCTCCATCTCATAACCAAGACCACACTATACCATCCACCCCATCCTAGCATAATAGAATAGAGAAGGAAATGAAATGTGGTCTCATGGTGATGGGATTCCATGACAAACAAATTTTTCATGGTATTCCATCACCATAAGACTGCATTTATTTGAGGCATTTTTTTGAATAGTTCACTTCCTTCTCTATGTTACTACATTTTTTGTACATGTCTACCAAAGCATACATGTCTACCAAAGCATTTTATGAAACAATTCACTACATCACTGTTATGGATAAAAGCCTAAATTATGTACTTTCAAACAAGCTATGGATAGGGAAAATAGTAAGCATAATAGTAAGAAATATATAGCTTTATAAGTACTCAAAATTTTGTTGATTATCTCATACATTATAAGCCATGATCTGCATCACTATCCTACTTTTTGTTATTGAATAATTTGTTGTTTTATTTTCAGATGATGGAAGCAGAATTGCCTCCATATGTGGATAGGGTAATGGAGCAAGGTGTATCTTGTGCAATAGACAACTCAATGCCTTTCACAATGGTATGAGGAAGATTAGTAAATTTCAAGTTACATTCGTTATTATAGTTTTTAATTAATGAAAAATAAAATGATTATTGATTCATAGTTTAATTTCTATTTGGATGGTTTCTATAAGACTTGGGCACGCCATAGCATGAGCATGTGAATCTTTCACATGAGGAGAGAGATCGTCTAGTGGCGTTAAGTGATTATTTTGTTAAATATATAATTTTTTATAATGTAATTTCTATATATTAATGCCTTTACTTATTATTTAACAATTAAGGCTTGATGAGGAACTAAACCTTAAGAGGAGCAGCCCTCAAGTTTAGGGTAAATGAGTTTCATACGCATCACCATCCACCTAACTACCAAAGGCCACTTGTTTGTTTCATTCACCTAGAGGGAAATGACTTTTGATTGAGGTCATTTTTTCTATGCCTATATGGTATTTTTGGACATATTTTGTATTGCATATACTTGACATTTTATGCCTATATGGTATTCTTGTAAGCCTATATGGCTATTTTGTATATATTTTATACTTATATCGACATATATTGATGTATGCCTACATGGCTATTTGGTTAATACAAATATTTTTTGTTGATGGTGTCCATATTTGCATTATAAGTCCATGCTTCAATAGATATGAGTTACGTGTATTCAAGTGTATACTTTACAACTTGCATGCATACTTTGTGACTTACATGTATTCTAATGTATACTTTGTGACTTACTTGTTTTCATCTGTATACCTTGTATTCATATGTATACTTTGTATCCATGAGTATACTTTGTATTCATGTGTATACTTCATGGCTTACATGTATTTGAGTACTTGTGCTTCACTTATTCACATGTATGCTTCACTTATTCATGTGTATACTTCACATATTACGTGTATGTTTCATGCTTCAAATGTATAATTCATGTGAAGTATGTTTCATTTTTCCAATGTATAATTCATGTGTTCCCATGTATTCTTCATAATTTATGTGTATACCTCATGTATTCATGTGTATGCTTCATGCTTCTTGTTTATATTTCATGTATTATGTGTATTCATGTGCATGCTTCATGCTTCCAATTTATAACTCATGTGTTCACATGTATTATCCATGATTCATGTGTTCTCATGTATTCTAGATGATGTTTTCCCTTTCTCCTGGTCTTTGAGTGTCTTTGTTGTAATATGAGATAATATGAACAAACAGTCAAATATGAGTAACACCGATGCCCTTGAAAAACACAGTCATAAAGCACTAACAATATGAGGACCAACAAGGTCAATGTTTCACAATTATAAAAAATTTAATCATTGTCTTTCATTTTCACATGGTCTTGACATTTAGCATTTGGTTAGCCCTAGCATTGCTCATTGTTGTCCTTCATGGTTTGTCTTGAATATTTATTAATTCATGCTAAACAACTTTAATATTTCCAAAAATGATTCATCAAGGATTTATCATTTACTTATGTGCTAATTCAATGTTCTACAATACTGAATCAATAAATAAAATGTTACAAAATTATATTTCCCATCACTATGGCTTCCATCTAGATCTTATATTCATTATGCAATTGTGTGCATGCTCAAACACATGCCTACAATGCTTATAGGCCAGATTTCACACTCCTTTATGTTACTGCTGACATGTAGCCCTTGAAATCCATAAGAAAGGTGTAGTAAATGAGCACATTGATTCTTTAGATTGTATATTAGGAAAGTCTAATGTTACTCTTGTAAGTAAGAACTATGCTTCTAATCAATTGAACATATCATTCATATTCTTTCTTATGTTCTTCAATTGTTAAATTAGTTGGATGAAAGTAATAACTCAAACACACATTGAAATAGAGATTTACAAAAAAAAAAATTGAAGTTGTGCTTCCTCATTTCCACTATCATCTTGCAACATTTACAAGTCAATTTGGACTTTCAAATGCATTGAGGCCAAGTTGTCAAGAACATCTACAATCCTCTATTAACTTGTCTTCTTGTGGATTATGTACTTATTCAATCTACTTCTCTCATCCACTCACTATAGAGTCATCTTATATTCCTAATTTGAAACTACAACTCACCAACCTCCATATTTGACTTCCAAGGGTTATACTCATGCTTACACAAGAGCATCCAACTCATAGAAGATTCTAAATGCCCCCCACACAAATATATGGAAGATAAATCAATTCAATTGCATGTTGGTCAATTGGTTCTAACATTTATCTCATTTAGAGTAACATCCACTGTAGCCAAACTCGTCTAGGTAAGATTATATTTTGTTGTGTGAGTTCATCTAAAGCCAAAACCTATTGATTCTATTAAGTACCCAATGGAAACTGTCACTCATGACTTCCTATAAGTGGTATGGAGCCAAGAATGTACAGATCAACCCTCAACCTTCTTATACCAATTAATCAGACCCATCACTCATGACTATTCATGCAAGTGGTCTGAAGCCTGGGATGTTTGGATTAACCCTGAGCCTCATACACCAATTCCCATATTCCTCAATGTAGTTTCTTTTGTATATTTTCCCTTTCCCTCAACTATTTTGACACCCACATGTTTTACCTCTTTCATGCAATCATATGCTTTTAGTGTGGAAAACTCAGACTTATTAACTATCATGTGAATCTTTCTCTTTTCCTTGTTTTGCATGCCATCTTAAGGGATTAAGCCCATTGAACATAGCTTAGACTGATTTAGCATGTTTGGGTGTGAAAGAGAACCATGCTTTGCCTAAACGTACCCATTTGGATGTGTTGGAACAACCTGTTTTGTCACACAAATTGCATAACAAAAGTTACACCACTTTGCAACTTTACACTACTTGCATTTAACACTTTTTCCATCAACTAAAAATTCATCACCACTGAAAAAACACCCCCCAAATACCAAAATATGAGAGAGGTTATTTTATAGGGGCCCAACACAATCTCGTAGCATTAGACAAAAATTTCTAAGCATCACGGTTTCTGAGCAACAACTCATCAAAGATTGCAGCCATTTTGCACTTTGGACTCTTAAGGGATTGAGTCATTTGAACGTAGCTCAGACTGATTCGACATGTTTGGGTGAAAAATAGGACCATGTCTAGCCTAAACGTACCCATACAGACATGTTGGAATATTTAGTTTGGACACACAAGTTGTAGAACGAAAGTTACACCCTTTTGCAACTTTACACTACTTGCATTTGACACTTTTTCCATCAACTGAAAAGTCGTCACCACTAGAAAATGCCTCTGAGATATAAAAATGGAGAGAGGTTATTGAAGAGGGTCCAAACGTAATCCTATAGCCTCAAACAAAAAGTTTCTAAGCATCACACTCTCTGAGTAACAACCCGTCAAAGATTGCAGTCATTTTGCACTTTGGACTCTTAAGAGATTAAGCCAATTGAACGTAGCTTAGACTAATTCGGCATGTTTCAATGCAAAATAGGACCATGCCTAGCCTAAAATTACCCATCTAGATGTGTTGGAACAGCCCATTTGGTCACACAAGTTGTAGAATGAAAGTTACACCCCTTTGCAACTTTACACAACTTACATTTGACACTTTTTCCATCAACTAAAAAGTCGTCACCACTGGGAAATTCCTCCAAGATATCAAAAAATGAGAGACGTTATTGTAGAGGGTTCCAACGCAATCCTATAGCCTTAAAAAAAAAATTCTAAGCATCACGGTTTCTAAGTAACAACCCATCAAAGATTGCAGCCATTTTGCACTTTAGACTCTTAAGGGATTGAGTCATTTGAACATAGATTGGACTAATTGGGCATATTTGGGTGTGAAAGAGGACCATTCCTAGCCTAAACATACCCATCCAAATGTGTTGGAACAGTTTGTTTGGTCACAGGAGTTGTAGAATGAAAGTTACACCCCTATGCAACTTTACACTACTTGTGTTTGACACTTTTTTTATCAACTGAAAAGTCGTCACCACTAGAAAATTCCTCTGATATATCAAAACTAAGAGAGGTTATTGTAGAGGGGCCCAATTTGATCTCATATCCTTAGAAAAAAAAATTATAATTATCATAGTTTCTAAGTAACAACCCGTCAAAGATTGCATCCATTTTGCACTTTAGACTCTAAAGGAATTGAGCTGGTTGAACGTAGCTTAGACTAATTTGGAATGTTTGGGTGTGAAATAGGACCATTCCTAGCATAAACCTACCCATCTAAACATGTTGGAATAATTTTTTTTATCACACAAGTTCGAGAATGAAAGTTACACCCCTTTGCAACTTTACACTACTTAACTTTTGTTGGAACTATCGGTTTAGGCCTCAAACTAGGACATAGGCTTCACTTTTGTTTCCACCAAATTAATTTTCCAAAATTTTGGATTATTTATGCTTATAGGTGTATGGGACAATGTTCCAAGTTTCATGATTTTTCCACACATGCAAGTTCATTTTCCACAAAGCCCTTGATTTCCTAGCTTTTACATGGAGATTCATCTATTTTTAGTGCAAATTCTTGTATTTCAGGAATGTTCAAGACTAGGGACTATTTAGGCATGTTATAAATATCTAAACACACCTTCCATATGAATTTCAAGACCTGACTAATCCATTTAGTAACTATTGTTCCATAACAATCCTTAGAAAGAGGCCTAATTTGACTATAAGTAGTTTTGGCCAATTCTGTACAAATTGACCCCATATGATTTTCACACATGTCTAATAAGAATTATAAGGGTATCAAAATCAGGTTTTAGATCCCCATTATCAAGTATAAGAAGAAATTTATATCAAAATCATCTCTATGAAGGACTACAAGCTCATAACCTACAGGGTGCCGAAGAACAATTGATATCACATGTGAACCTACATCAACCTTGAAAAAGCGATCAAGGGAAAGTATGATAAGGGTGAGTTCCATGGAAATCATACTCATTTTCAAAGATAAGCCTTCTCAATCTCATTTTTTGATGACTGATAGCACCTACACGGGCAAAGAGAATGATGGGGTTAGAGAACAAGAAAACATGATGCTACCAATCAATAACATAGTCATGTTTTCAGCCACCTACAAGTGAAGGAAACAAGATAATGTTGCATGAAACTATGAAAACTATCACAGTTACCAAGCAAGGTATATCAATCATGGGACAATAAGAAATTATCATGGAGGTAGATTTTCTTATAAAAGGTAGTCATATGAGCATATGCAACCATCTAAGATGCAGATATGCATCAATGAAGAATAGAAATGGAATGAAAGTGCTAATGAAGAATGATAGTGCTAACCTAGAGTGACAATGACACATGCCAATAATACTTATGATTGTGATTATGACAACTCAACATACCCAAATTCCAAAGAAACTATAACACATAGTCAAGGTGTACAAAGAAAATTATGTGAGGGGGAAACAACTTGATCACCATGAGACACCATATGTAGTGAACTCGCTATCTTTCCAATGTAGTAGCATTGACAAGGTAGTGAGTCTTTTGATAAAGCGCCTCTAAGAAATGAGGTTGCATGGTAATAATGGGTGAGAATATCCAATAATCAGTTGTTTGATATCTCTTGTAGCATGGCCAAATTTATTCTATTTTTCCTCTTTGACTAATTTCTATACCATATTTTATCTTATAATGCTCACTACTTTGTCAATGTGGTAGCAATGACAAGGTAGTGAGTTTTTTGAAAAAGGGCCTCAAAGAAATGGGGTCTCCTAGTGATGTCAAATTGTCAAATGTTATAGCATAGACAAGGTAGTTAGCTATTTGAAAAAATTCCTCAAAGAAATGGGGTCTACATCACCAGGAGACCCAATTTCTTTGAGGCATTTTTTTCAAACAGCTCACTACCTTGTCTATGCTACCACATTGACAATGTAGTGAGCTTGTCAATGCTCATTACTTTTTCTATGCTACCGCATTGATAACTTCAAACCAATATTCATATATGTAAACTTTCAACCAAAACATACGTAAAAACTTGGAAGCTAAACATATGTAGACTTGAAATATAGAAATGAAAGGTCTAACCATCAACTAATCTTGATGTGCATACTCTAAATTTTAATACAAATTAATGTACATACTTACAAATTAATCCAACAAACCATCCAGGTCTGCTATACTCTTTATTATGTCAAGTATTACCTCATGGTTAGACTCACACACCTTCCACAAGGTCTTGTTCAAAGGTCTACCTCCATATTTGATCAAATGAACATTGGATGCCACAAAAAGGTTTGAGAAATGAAGAATCTTCTAATGTGTGTCAAAGTCTTGAAACAACCAAACATTAACACTCTTATGTGGGTACCTTCTAATCCACGTTCCAGTAACAACCACTGAGCTTGTAGGGTATTCAATGTTTTCTCCATCTATAATTGGGGCCTCTAATTTATTTTTGGCCTCAACATGATGACACAAGTAATAATCCATTCTCTCATCATTGTGTTCATCTGCAATAACTACATAAACATGCCCTAAATTGATATGTGAAAAAAAATAGATGAAATTAGTCAACATTACAAATACACTACAAAGTAAGATAACAATAGGAATTTCAAAAACTATGCAAGTAGATATATTACCTGGTTGAACTAGATCTTATATGTGTTCAAATTCAACTGATGATTCCATCTATGTCAGTTCCAATGTCGTAGAAGGCCAATACATGTGAAGTGGGCTAAGATAACTTAACCACCATTCATCAACCCACTCCTTTGACTCACACTCATTCCAGGCTTGAATTGTACATGAAGAAAAAAAGCATGCTATCTTCCGCATATGGATACTCCATGAACCTGCATTTGAACTAAGCAAATAGTGTAGCTCACTTGATCCTATTAGTGTAAAACAATCCTCATATGGTACAATGTTAGTATCATCTATCAACCAAAAAAATCTATGAACTAAAGACTTACCTTCATTACCTGGACCCATCGAAGCATTAGACCACTCAACGAATGATTTTTCATATGTCAACTTTTCATTGTCTTTATACTTTAACTCTTCTCATACTAATTCTCTTTTGATACATGCTCCCTGTTTCCATGCTCGGCCTCACAAAAGTTCCACATATGTTGAACACCCATAATAGCATGCATCCTACTCAACCAATAGAACATTTGTGAGTTCTTGAACTATGATGCACAGTTATCTAGCCATATTATATGCTAACAGTATGCTATGCCCCTCCTAGCCAAATCATTGTAGAACAACTGAAAGAAACCTTGCACAAAATTTGGAGAATGTGTGTGATCATCACTAATGCAAAAGTGGTACTCCGTCCATACCTTCATGTTATCCTTTGTACTATCAGCTGAATGAATGAATGCTATGTGCACAAATATAGAAATATGTGTGGAGTTGTAATATTGTGATTGTACCTCATGTTGTGGTTGTAGAGTGTAGTTCTCTACAAATTCAACCACTAAAACAATGCTACCAATTGGAAAGGTTTCCTTGCATAACTTGAATTGCAAGTCCAACCATCAAGCTCTATGGGTATGCCTTGCATAATCATACACTATACTGTCACAAAATGTAGCCACAAACTGATACACTGGAATATTTTGAATAACTAAATCATACATTTTTTCTTGATTACCATATCTTGTACTGTAGGCCATTGTTATATACTTTCTTAATGCTACTAGTTCCTTTCCAACTACATGTGTTCTTTCCATATGTTCACATATTGGCATACGTTGCAAGCCACCGCAATGCTAACATGTGTCATCCAAGCATAGTTTCCTGTAGAATATTTGGCCTTCCTCTCTTTCACATAAATTTTTTGATAAGAAGTCTCTTGAATATGTTGGTGGGGCATGTATGCCACAATCTTGCAAAACATTTTTAGTGTGAAAATCCAAACATATAGAATGATAAACATCAAAATGGTTAGAAAATTCAATATGTAATCTATAAAAATAAGTTGTGTGTGTGTGTGTGTGTGTGTGATTTATCTTGACATAAAAAGGTTTAAGCATTTCAAAATATCTTTGAAAAATTTTAATTTGAGGATAATCCTCTAAAAATTTATGAAAAGATTGTGTTTGATTCATATCCAAAAAAATATTTGGATGTGGCTCAACCCTAAACCCTCAACCCCTATACCCTCTACCCTATACATTGGACCCTGAACCCTAATCCCTCGACCCTATACCCTCAACCCTATACCCTTAATTCTCAACCCTCTACCCTATACATTGGATCCTCAACCCTCATCTATCTTTCTCTTTCCCTCCTCTTCTCTCCTTCTCTCTATCTCACTTCTCCCTCCATTCCTCCCTCTCTACCCTAATCCCTCAACCCTATAACCTCAACCCTTAAACCCTTAAAACCTCAACCCTAAACCCTCTACCCTCAAACCCTCTACCCTCTACCCTCTACCCAATACCCTAAACCCTCAACCCTAATTCCTCAACCCTATACCCTCAACCCTTAAACTCTCTACCCTAAACCCTAAACCCTCAAACCTTAATCCCTCAGCCCTAATCTCTCAACCCTTAAACCCTATACCCTATACCCTATACCCTCAACCCTTAAACCCTTAAACCCTCAAACCTCTACCCTCAACCCAATACCCTCTACCCTAACAATAATCCCTCAACCCTTAAATCCTTAAACTCTCTACCCTAAACCCTTAACCCTTAATCTCTCAACCCTAATATGTCAATACTTAAACCCTTAAACCCTCAACCCTCTACCCTATACATTAATCCTTCAACCCTCAATTCTCAACCCTCTACCCTATACATTGGATCCTCAACCATAATCCCTCAACCCTATACCCTAAAACCTATATACTCAACCCTATACCATTAACCCTCAACCCTAAACCCTAAACCCTCAACCTCATACCTCAACTCTTAAACCCTTAAACCCTCAACCCTTAACCCCTCAACCCTTAAATTCTTAAACCCTCAACCCTCTACCCTATACATTGGACCCTTAACCCTAATCCATCAACCCTGTACCCTCAACCCCTAGAACTCTCTCTCTATCTATCTATCTCACCTCTCCCTCCCTCTCTCCTACACTCTCTAATTATCTCTATCTACCCTCTCCCTCTTTCTACATTCCTCTCTCTCTCTCCCCTTAAACCCCCAACCCTTAATCCCTCAACCCTAATCCCTCAATGCTCAACCCTTAAACACTAAACCCTCAACCCCTATACCCTAAACCCTAAACCATCACCCCTCAACACTTAAACCCTTAATCCCTCAACCCTCTACCCTATACATTGGACCCTCAAACCTAATCCCTCAACCCTCTACCCTCAATCCAAGACCCTAAACCATCAATCCTATAGCTCCTCAACTCTATACCCTCAATTCTCAACCCTCTACCCTATAGATTGGATCATCAACCCTCATCTCTCTCTCTCCTTCCCTCCTCTTCTCTCCTTCACTCTATCTCACTTCTCCCTCCATCTCCCCATCCATGTCTACCTTAATCCCTCAACCCTATACCCTCAACTCTTAAACCCTTAAAGCCTAAACCATAAAACCTCAACCCTCTACCCTTTACCCTAATCCCTCAAACCTAAGCACTCAACCCTTAAACCCTATACCCTAAACCCTCAACCCTTAATTCCTCAACCCTCAACCCTAAACCCTAAACCCTCAACTCTCAACCCTTAAACCCTAAACCATCAACTCCTATACCCTCTACCCTATATATTGGAGGTTCTCAACCCTAATCCCTCAACCCTACACCCTCACTCCTCTACCCTCAACCCAATACCCTATACACTCAACCCTATACCCTCAACCCTTTACCCTCAATTCTCAACCCTCTACCCTATACATTGGATCCTCAACCCTCATCTATCTTTATCCTTCTCTTCTCTTCTCTCATCTATATCTCACTTCTCCCTCCATCTCTACCAACCCTATACCCTCAACCCTTAAACCCTCAACCCTCAACCCTTAAACCATAAACACTTAAACCCTATACCCTCTACCCAATACCCTAAACTCTCAACCCTACTCCCTCAGCCTACCATCAGCCTTAAGCTCTCTACCTCAGCCCCTCAGCCCTTAATGCCTCCGGCCATGCCTCAGCCCTTAGGCCTAGACCTCAGCCCTTGTCCTCGTCCCTAAAACCTCAGCCAAACCCTGATTCTTCAGCCCTTAAACACTTAAACCCTCTGCTCTCTACCTATACATTGTTAAACCTTGAACCCTCCATTCTCAACCCTCTACCCTGTCACGATGGGTCCTCAGCCATAATCCTTGACCTATGCCCTAAAAGGCCTATATACTCAATGGTGTACCCTCGACCCTAAGCCAGCAAGGCCTCAACCTCATCGCCAACTCTTAAACCTTAAACCCTCGGCCCCTTGACCCCATCAGCCCTTAAATGCTTAAATACTCAGCCCTTAACCTATGGGGTGGACCCTCAACCCTGTCCCTCCAGTCTATGCCCTCAGCCATATCCATCTCTCTCTATCTGTCTTTCTCCACCTCTCTCCCACCCTCTCTCCTACCCTCTCTAATTGTCTCTATATACCCTATCCCTCTTTATATGTACCTCTCACTCAATCAATCCCTCTCTCTCTCCCACTCCCCCTCTCTCCCTATCTCTCAAGTCTCTCCCTCTGGAACCCTCTCTCTCTCTCTCTCACCCTACCTAGATAAGTCCCTCTCACTCCAATCCCTCTCTCCCACTCCCTCTCTCTCAAGTCTCTCCCTCCCACCTCTCCCTCTCTCAGTTCCTCTCTCTCTCTCTCCTCCATCTCTCTCCTCCTCTCTCTCCACCTCTCTCTCCTCCCTCTCCCTGTCTCTAAAGTGTCTCCCTCCGCCCCCCTCCGCTCCTCAGGTCTCTTCCTTTGCTTCCTACCTACATAACTCTCTCTTTCTCTCCCCTGCTCTCTCTCTCTATCCCACCCTACCCTGGCTAGTTCCTCTCGTTTCCAAGCCCAATTTCTCTCTCACTCCTCTCTCTTAGGTGTCTCCTTCCACCCCCTCCCTCTCTCAGAGTGTCTCTCTCCTGCCTCTCTCTCTCCTAGGTGTCTCCTTCCTCTCTCCTCCACCCTACCTAGCCACAGCTCTCTTACGACTCTTCCTCCTCTAAAAGTACATGTATACATATGGCGGACATGCATGCGTACATACATACATACGTACATTACATGCATCTTGACGTACAGCCTGGCATGCACGTATGTGAATCTTGCATACGTACGTACATACATTGATACATACATACATACATATACATACATTGATACATACATACATACATACATACATATAGGCATACATACACACAGGCATATATACATACATACAAGCATGCATATTGAAACATGGAGAAAGAGGAGAAGGCTATGAAGTCTAACCCTCTTTTATAGTTAGGGTTTCATTCAAAAGATGCGATCCAAGAATCTTGAAACAATTATCAACCTTAGAGGTGATTCAAGTCAAGATTTATGGATCTTGCAATCTTTCTTTTATACAAGGATGGGGTGGTGAGTTAAATCACAACTCGAGGAGAATGAATTAAATCAATATGAAAACCCTAATTCTAGGTCTAACACATGTAATGCATAAATCCAACACCAAACAAAATGAAACTATAACTTTTCTAACAAAACCAGAAGGAGATCATGTTGTGCACTTGACCAAATATGGCTTTTCTAAATTTTTAATAGGGACTCATTCATCACCAAAGGTGAATGGGTCCAAGTGGGCTTGTTCGGGGAGATCTGAACTTGAAATAGAAGCTTATACAGTGTAAAATCTGTTGCCCTTCAATCCCTAATAGGGACTCATTTTCCACTATAGGTGAATGGGTCTTGCTAGGTCCTTAAGGAAATCTCTGAATTTGATCTACAACTTCCAGGTCTACTCTTCTTCTTTTCACTTTGAAATTTAATGTTTTCAGATCTATATCTTCCTATAACCTGGAAGACAAATTTGGTAGATTTCTAGTGGATAGGGGTTTGCCTCAGTCAAACCCCTTATTGGTAATTAAACCTTTGATGATATATGAAAATTTGGAATATGTAATTGTGTGTGCAATCCTAATCTTAAGTGTGTCTAAGACTAAGATCTATGAGAATGCAAAGGCAATTCTATCCAATTGTGTTAGAATAGAACCCTAAATGTAACATGAACAATGCAAATGACTCACTAAAGAAGATGTCTAATCCCCTTAATAAGCCACAAATCTGAATATAACTCTTGTAGGCTACAAATAGGATGATTATAGAAGATGGAATCACTTAGGAAACAAGTCCTTAGGCTTGGTTGTATGTCTTGTGCATCTCCCAACACCTAGAATCCCTCATGATTCTCCATAGGCATATATCATCAACCTTCACCAATGCTTGATCTTGGACACAATATGAGCTTGAAGACCTGCAATGTTGCTCCAAACTTCACTCTTTCTTGTTTCTTGACAATGAATGCTTGATCTCATGAAAGCTCTTTATCTCTTAGCTTGCTTGAAATCTTCTTCTATTTGAAATTATATAAAATAACCTTCTATTTATACATAATTTGAGAATTAACCCCAAAATTCAAACAATTCAAGCTGACACTAGATCTGGAAATGAAAATTATTAAAATCCCGCTAGAATTAAATTCAAAAAGGAGGTCCTTATTAAGGGAGGACCCATTCGCCACCTAGGGTGAATGGGTCTCGGCACAAGTTTCCTAGACTTTTCCTTCGGGGGGTGAGAGAACATCAAAAACCCATGTCAAATGTGCAAAGAAAGGGGGGTCCTATAGAGGGAGGACCCATTCACCACCTAGAGCGAATGGATCCTAGCACCAATTTCTAGGACCTTTATTTTTCCCAATTAAATGTTTTACAATTTGAATGTTGGGTGTCAGGATGGATCCTTGGAAGGTGTCATAAATAAGGCTTAAATTTGAGTTAAAGAGGCTAATTAAATCTAATTAACCACAATTAATTAAGAGGACCCTAGATAAGTGTGAAAGTGTGTTGAAACACTTTATAACACCATAAATAAGGTACAAATTAAGTACATTTTATTTGAAAAGGGGCCCCTTAGGCTCCATTAATTAAAGAAACCCTAGAAAAGTGTGAAAGTGTGTTACAACATTTTACAACACCTTAACGAGGTACACTTTTAGTTCATTTAATTTTAAAAGGGGTCTAGATTAATGTGAATGCATACAATACATTACAACACTAACCCAAGGCACAATTAAGTTAATTATATTTAAATTATTCCCAAATTAAGTGTGAAAAAGGACTACTTTTTTTTACACTACATTTAGCCCCCACCTTAGCTGCCATATGATACTATGTGAATATTCAAGCTAAAGGAAATAACTAGTATGAAAAGGATACTCATATGGATTCATTAGAGAGAATGAATCCTCAATTGTAGCTGCCATATGATACTACGTGAATATGCAAGCTAAAGGAAATAACTGGTATGAAAAGGATACACATATGGATTGATTAGAGAGAATGAAGCCCCCATTGTAGCTACCTGCAAAACCACAATGTTAGGAATCGCATCTTGCAACACAGATTCCTTAGATGCTCAAAAATACTCTTATCATACTTTTACGTTGAATTGAATTTGAGGGTAGATGTATGCCCCCTGATTCCACTTACTTTATGGAGGTGTAATCAAGGTGAACATGAAACCACATCGAATCACCTAGGTCAGATCATAGGGTATTTCCAAGTACTATAACTCATAGTGATAGACATCTGATAAGACCAGGAGCAAAATTATGAATCCAATGCAACAAACGGCATAAAAAACAAAGTCCTTTAGCCCCCAATATGTTGATATGAATGAAATTCCTTTTAAATGAATGAGCTTTATTTACTAGGATTTTACTATATACTAATGAAAATAACTCTTTTCACTATTCACTTGACATTTACCTTGTTGCAAATTTACCTTGGTGTAGAGTGAGTGAACATGCCTAGCCGAAGAGTCTACAAGCCCCCAAGATTGGACAAGATCCACAGTGATGCAGCATAGGGCGTCCTTTGACACACAGTGAGTGCATTATGTTCTACTTTTTCATCATTTTCGTGCATTTACTATACTTATTTTTTGTAATTAGAGTAATTTTAGGATCTTAGACCAAATTGGTGCAAAGCATCCCACTTCGGTGCAAAGTGTCCCACTTTGGCACAAAGTGTCCCAAAATAGCCGAAAGTGTTTAAGACCCACATCCAAAAATGGCCTAAGCATCCATACTATCTAAAAAGTATCTTAGAACAACCTTGGTGATATTGATTATTTTATTTAGAACTTATTCCATGTAATTTTCCTCTTAGGTTCCTCCTCAAGCTCAACAACACTTAGGAGGGAGGAAATTCCACTTCTTACGTGAATCAGCTATATGGCTTGCAGAGGAGGAGATTGGGTTGCTTCAGGAGGTCAGTCAATTTTGGGTGTACCTCATGCCACCTATGAGGTACCATGATGGTATGCTACTAGCCCTCACTGAGAGATAGGACATAGGTTCTTGTACCTTCCATCTTCCTATCGGGGAGATGAAATTCACCTTGGAGGACATACACTGCATTATTCAGATTCCTATCTAAGGTGAGAACACCTATCTAGCTAGTGATAGATCATTTGCACAGATGAGAGATGATATCCTTTATTCGATGTTCGAGCATCAAACCATGTGTGGAGCTTAAATGGCTCATAAACGCATGGTCACCACTTCTGCGATGGATTATGATTATGACAGTAGCGCTCACATTAGTGTTAGATAGTTGAGGGGTGCACCTAGATGATGGTCTAGTTCATACAATCAGGGGGATGGAGGAGTAGTGTACCGTTTATGCCTGAGGTCATAGCATGCTTGCCCACTTGTATTATGATTTGAGTCTATTTGTATTCAGAGAGCTCTATAGCATCATACATTATACACTACTATAGATATGATTTTTCGAACACATTACCTGTACGAGGCCCACATGCTTTCCTATCATAGCAGCCCTAGGTGAGCTAAGGGTCTTTAGTTATCTCCTCATATGGCCATGGAAGGAGGGAGATTTGTTACAATGGAGGATTAGATTTGACTGGTTGGATGAGGATGACATCTGCTGGAGACCATATCAATGGATACCACAATGGGCAGATCACATTTATGAGTTGCGCAGGCTACAAATGGACCGATGTCTTTTGGGTAGACATGGTTATGTAATTAGACCTTTCTATTATGACTATGTGATGAGACATTTCAGGCACATCTAGATACCTTCACGTTCTAGACCGACATATCAACAATCAACAAAGAGTGCCGCCAGTCTTGGGGACAATCACCATCTTACTAGGGATGATGTATATTTCAGCGATTCAAACAATGAGGACCATGATCTACTCCCAATCTCTAAGGCTGGTGACATAGGTACCACTCAGGCCTACAAGGAGTGGTGGATTATAGCTAGGCCAGCACCAGCATTCCCTCTACACCACCCTGTGGGTTTTGTCAAACCTCTTCCACATTGCGGAGGCGATAGAGACGATGATCACATAGATGCATCCACAAATGATGATGATACCATTCTTGACATATTTGTAGGTTCAGATGAGGAGGATGAGGAGGGTGAGGATTATGAGGGGGAGGATGATGATGAGGAGACACAGTCTATGAGCAAGGATACTGCTAAGACGGAGGAAGATCTAGTTGCCTCCGAGGGGGTAGAGATACCTCCTATTAGATTGACTAGATCACATGCCACAATCATACCAAAGATCCACATGCATGGGCATGGGGAGGCTAGTAGAAGTATACCACATGTACCACCAACACAAAGAGGGACTATCATTATAGATTATACCCCGACCAACAGACTAGAGTTTCAAGTGATGATTTGATATTTACATTATTTCTTTACACATGCATGCTTTATATATCTGCTTTATATATAACATGATGGTTACTAATATTCTTATGATTTATACTTTGTAGGATCCACACAAGAGTGGTGTGAGCTCTACTAGTGAGCAATCACAGCATTGATGCCCCAACTACATGGGGAGGATGATATACTTGGAGAGTACATCCCCCCACCTTCTGTGGAACTGCATGTAGACCTTTTTGAGTCAGTGGTGAGATTAGGTGTAGCATACGAGATGGCTAGGAGTCACACTAACTAGCTTTAGGTAGAGTTCACAAAAGTCCTAGCCTCTTGAGTTTCTACTTGCAGTAGGGTAGAGAGTGACCTATGGGTAGAGGTCTCAAGGCTATAAGAGGAGCTTGCGAGGGTACAAGCGAACAAGGATCGCATAGATCAAGAGTGAGTCGAGGAACTTGTACAGGAGGCGAGAGTAGCTAGGTTGGTGGAGAGGATGTGAATAAACTCAAGCCAGTCACATACTATCGTATTGTGACGACCACCAAGATCACCAACCCCTAAGGGATCTAGTAGTCACAGACCCCATTAGCTTTTATATTCAGCAATGCATATGTACCTAAATTTTTGATGATATATATAAATGAGCATTTGTGTTTGTGTTTTTATGATCTTGTGTTTAATTAAATTTCAATGTGATTTATCAAATATCCTATGTAAGAATATCTAATAAATGTCGCCATGATTTAATGCTTTATGTGATCTAATTAATCCATTTACAGTTTATGTTAGATGCTACATTGTAATTAAATTTTTTATGTTAACTTAAATAATCCTATGATCTAATGATGTTAAGGATTTAAATTAACCTAACACGCCAAATTCTGAATAGTATGGCAACTAAAGTAATTAAACAAAGCATTTGAATAATTACCCTAGAATCTAAGATACACACATGTTATCATGTATCAAAGAAGAAAGCAATGTGAGATAAA